>VICI01000435.1:0-38925 GCA_019593645.1 Akabosia matsudoensis | reverse complement strand
ATATTTAAGAAGCTGAGAGTGGGATACAGACGAGTAAACTGAACTTTTTGGCTGGAAAACAGCTGAGTTTGGTTTGTCAGGTTGATGGTTCAATAGCGCTAAAATCTCATCGAAAAATTCATACTCAACTCAATGCAATACTTGGAATAACACGAACCTCAGGATCATGAATAGACAAGTGAAAGCTGGAAACCCATAATAAAAATCAGGTAAATTACTCATGTAACAAATAATAGAAAACAGCGGTGTATTTAATGGAGATCACTGGAGTCCTTAAATTGACTGATTTCATGTACCATTTCTAGTTGTTTCCTGAAATGTGAATTATTTCGAATAACTTATACTTAAGAATTGTAAAGGATACCTGTTCTATGAATATAAATACATTAACCTTCTCACTAACTATGAACTACGAATCAAGTATTCGTAAACGTATCAGCTAAGCTGCCTATAAAACTTAGAACCGAATAGTCCGTGGTTTTTGACCTTCTCAAATATGTAATATTTTACGTCATCGCCTTCATGTCACTAGCTAGTATAGTAGCCGGAAAGCCAGTATTACTATTCTTTTTCTGCTATTTGATGAGAAAAATGGTACTAGTGAAAAAAAAATCCTGCAATTCTTTTCTGACATTATCTACGTTGAACAAGTCCTCATAAAACTACAAAGCAGCTATACCCATAAGAAGCAGCACAAAACCCTTGCATGTTGTTGAATTAAACAGGCTACACATCTTGCAATTTTCGTTCATTAAGAAAAGGTATCTCGGAGGTTGTATTGGCAGCGGAACGGACGCGTTTTCAAAGAAACATCTTGAGGTAGTCTTTGCAGCGTACGTGTATTTTATCCTCTCTGAAAACGGCACGCCATTTCTTTGCAAAAAAGTTTACTAGAGTTTAGGGCTACGTTTACATGGTATCATACAACATCAACCAGATAGTTATGTTATCGTTATGACTACGTTGCCAACTTTTTGTTTTGCACGAGCCGATCAACTCGGGATCTTGTATCACATAAACAAGCTGTTTCTTTCGTACGCTTCAAATACGGAAAAGGACTTTTCATGAAAAACGGTGTGTACATTTTTTAATATGCGATATTACGAAAAGCCTTTGTTGCGTACACAACCAAATGCAACAAGAAGTTTTTTTAGGAACGGCTGTGTGTGCAAACCCGGCTCTCAGAAAAACAAGATCAATCCAATGTTCTGAGTACCCTGCCATGCATGAAAGTACCTAAAGAAAATTTTGCAATTGAATAATTACTCGTCATTAATAACTTAACATTTCTCTGGTTTATCTGTTAGCCCGTTAGCTAAACCTTTTGAGAAAAAAATAAGTAGCTGTACCGGTTTGAAAGTCTTGCACGTGTCAGGTTTAACGCTGTCCGAATACTTTTAATTGCTGAGCAGTAAGGTTGAAATATTTATCAGGGGAAAAACACACTGTGAGTTGACAATAGAGATTATGCTCTTGCCTATGTACCTAACCTTGCAGGGTGTAGGAGGAAATTGATTTCGCACCAGAGTGTTATTTACAGAAAAAACGGTCAAGCGTATATGATTTACATGAATTGGTCAGTTGTCTATGCAAAATGCACGTTTTTATTTTGGCAGGTGGAGGAACGTTTAACTCGGCAGTTTAACTGCGCGAACTGGCTGCATGTTCTCTCTCATTTCGTCGAACTTTTCTTAACTAGTTCAAAAGTTTAATGAGAATTGAAATTAAGTTTATTTCTATTCCCTTCCTCAGCAGCAGTTTATCCTTCTCATCGTAATCATTCTCGGCTACTGGCCTATTGCGACATCCACCTTGTTTTAAAACGATAATGACACCCATCCATCTGTACAGTTTTATGTTTCTACGTATGAAAACCTACAAACCACAAAAGTTTCATTATAAAATCAGCACAAAAAGAAAAGATATCTGCTAGGTATTAGTTTTAATGGACGGGGATGTAGGTGTACGGAGAGAAAAAAAAGTAAAAACGTCAGAAAAAGATTAGATCATCCTCCCATGGAGAAGCTTGAAAGGAATCATTCATACGACAAGATGGTATAAACACGACACCCATTTTTTATGCGGTGGAACGAGAGCGAGGCTGAAAACATTTAGAATAGCCAGCCCCCTCTCAGTTTTTACGGTGGTGGATTACCTGTGTTGTTTGTGTTGCGTGTGTGCAAGTTAATAACCCTTGCTGTCCGTCAAGTCCTTGGAACTTGTCTGCTCTGTGGAGCCGAGAAGCTGACGGCGTAGCAGGTAAAGAAAAGCTCACCATCTGATGAACGTTGACCGCTAAACTCTCCTAAAGTGTTGTTCTCACCGAGCTAATCAGATATTGTCATTGCAAAAAATATCTGACAGATAGAGACTACCGAGAAAATCAAGTGTTAAGGTTAGTGTTATTTATATTTAAGAAGCTGAGAGTGGGATACAGACGAGTAAACTGAACTTTTTGGCTGGAAAACAGCTGAGTTTGGTTTGTCAGGTTGATGGTTCAATAGCGCTGGAATAATTTGTGTGGCTAGTTGACAGTTACATTTTTCATTGAAAACTTGTGAACTTGTTTTGTTCCAGGATAAGAGGACATGGATAAACCATTGTTAAAGGTCATCTAACTATGTAGTACACGCCAAGGAAGGTCAAGATCAGGAGGAGACTTATGAGGATAATGTTATCTAGTATTGGTAAGATCAGCATTCAGAATATAATAAATATACTTGTTTTAATTTTTGGAGAAAAATTGTACTTAATTTACATTGTACTTAGAAACGCAGTTAAAGGAAAAGCGGACTCACAGATAATTTGTGTTAAGTGACTACAAACTGCTCTGGAAAATAAAGAATAGAGTAATAGTGCTTGGCGAGCGTGTGTGATTTGTTTAAAAATTGCGATATTGGATAATTTCGGTGTAACTACAGTAACTAGGGCGAGAAAAAAATGTGCTCTAAGAAATGTTCGTGACATTTAGACGTGGTTCGTTGGTTAAAGTTGTTTCCAAATTTGAGAATTCCCAATCAGTAGGGGTTACAAAAGAATATCAGCAAAAAAGTATGGTTAATGAATACGTTTCCAAGTGTTTAATATTTTACGATCAAAGTAGAGATGGAAAATTCAGATCCGGATTTAATTCATAACGTATATTATTCTTACGCTTCAATTATGACTGTGTTCGATAATACTTTCTATGAGCTGCGGCAAATGCAAATGGTTGTTGTGTTCCATTTCTAAGTTTAAATATTTAAGTTTGTCATTTGACGAGTTCCCTTATGATTTTGATCAAGCAACCTAGTTCTCATTGTATCTATTATTGTTGTCAACGTTACTGTGATGTTCCACCGGTCACTAGTATTATATGCCAGTCTCTGCAGTATTTGTTTATCGAAACAGTTACGCCTCATAACTTCCTAAGAAAGACATGTGTAGGTGGAAGTTGGCCATAATAAGCTAGGCCATACTCATTTACTGTTTAGTGCCAAACCAGAAAAGGTAAAAATTGCCCAAGTAAAAATTTGACGTTGTGGCAATAAAATGTTTACAACACTTCATAATGATCTTGAAACCAGAGTGCTGCAGTGTAGTGTAAACCTTATTTATAGATGTTAGAGGAAGGACCGTGTCATTGCACTGATCATTAAAGTTACGAACGAACAAAAAAAAATTCGCGTTTAACTTTTGTAAAAGAAACTGAACTCAATCGGAATTTCCATGCATCTCATTTTTATATTAAACATGTCACAGGTCACAAAACTGTCGCATTTCTGTTAGATATGAATATGCAGTCAGTTTTTTAGTGCAAATGCAATTTCCTGTTAAGTTAACTATTGCAGAACATTCGATCAGCCGCCCGACGCCTACGAGCGAAATAGTCCCAACAAAATCTGCACATGCTGCGGATCTAGAATTATGATTGCATAGGATTTAAATTAATGTATCTTATCTACTTCTCCGATTATACTTTCCCCTATTTTTGATAAGTACGGGCATACAAAAGCAGGGGTCACTTGGTGAGTTTATCGGTTACATGATAAGATATTTTAGGTTTAAAAAATAGCGTTGTTTTTGAACTTTGCATACATCACATATGTCATTATCCCATGAATCGTAAAAGGAACGCTGAGTTCAATACATTTTGGTGACGTTCAGCACAAGCTTGTCAACCGAGCAGGCTGTTGCGTTTTTAAGGTCATTGTCGTTTCTTTCGCTCTTCACATGGCTAGCAACTCGTGAGGCAGTGCATATTTGTAATATCTGCATCATGTTAACACCTATATAGATGAAGTTGAGATGTTGGTTAATTGATATTGATATTTGAAGACTTTGTTTAATTTCAAAACTTGATCCTCGAAGGTCTGAAAGATTTCTGAATTTTCTCATGCGAGGGAAGTATAAATTGATTTGCTTTTCATGTTTGGTTTTAGCTTTCAACACACCAGTGGAGTATCCAGAGGAAACGAGAGTTGCTGCAAAACACATCGATGGACATACAACGACTTTTCGATGTAAGACTGCCAATCTCTTAAATGAAAAGATGCATTGGGAGCTGATGAGACGTTCGGTTTAGTTTCTGCCTACTAAGTGATATAGTTTGTGAAGTTCAAGACTTTTTCCCAGTATCAGTATTATTTCCAATTTCAAGCCAAGCCGCGTTTCTTGAGAAATCAATTCTAGCGTAAAAGTAGTGAAATGGCCAAGATGTTCCATATGGAAAAATTCTGGCGTGCTTCAGTCCGATAACGAGAAACGATGTAGACGTTAAAAGGTTGTTTTGAGAGAGATAGAATGGCAATGTTTTTAGATTTTTCTTGGCATGAAACCGTAGAGCACAGCTGCATAGGTAGAAAAAACTGATGAACACTGCACCTTGCACGATTTTATACTTTGGATGTGTTTAGACACTGCACGAGTGCTGCAATTTTTTAAGCATTAAAAATACATGTTTTGTCATCATTTCTTCAACAGAAATCGCTACAACTGGAATAAGATGTGGGAGGAAAGTGACATCTAATTTATAGGATACACTTCGAGTAGATGAAAATTCGTAAACACACCCTGAGACAAAAAGTTTTTCTTAGAAAAATTTACAAGAACTAGTGACTTTGTGAAAATTGTTGGTAAAATAGCTACGCTTTTGAAAGAAAAACACACCAAGACATCGCCTTAGAAAGATTTGAACGTTTTCTTGTGACAGTGCACTAAGTTTCTAGTGAAAATGGGGGCTTTCGATAAAAAACGGATTTGCAACGAACTGTTGCATATAGCTTTAGTGATTTCGTTGCTTCGTAGTGGTACAAACAATCGATATTTTCACCAGGTGCCTGTGATTAGCACCAATTTTTTCAATGATGTGACAGTCTCAAATGACATAGTAGGCCCATCATGGGCTTACTCGCGGACGTCGTTCCATCATCATCTACATCACTCTTATCATGACCCAATGCCCTACCATGAAATGAAAACGCTGGGTTCAAACTATATGTCGGGGAATGGTAGACTCATCGATGAGTTAGAAGCAGATTTCGGGGAAGACTTCGACGTGGATCTCAATATAATTAATCAGCTTCGAATACTAACTCTCAATCGTTTCAACAGTTTACCTAAGTTGGGAAAGGATTTACCTGCCGTTCAGGACATAACTGCATACTTGCTCAGTGAATCAACAAGTCCAACGAATACCGCATCAACACCGACATCTGTACCAGATGCGATTGAGTATGATTCTTCGACTGTATCACCTGCTCAGCAAAATCACCAACAGATGGTGGCAGTGGAGGGTATGTCCTCATTGTCGGAAGAGACCCTAGCAATGTCTCCAGGGGAAGACTCTGGTCATGAGGAAACAATTGATGAGGTGGACGGCCAGTCATTTACGTCTGAGACTGTTAAAGAATTTCCCCCAGAAGTTTCAAGTAACAATGTAATTGTTGCCCAACGGAATACAGAGCGCCGAGAGTCCTACGGTTTCCACTCGGAGTCGGATGAAGAAGTAGTGGCAATGGAAATGTTAACGCATGATTCAACAGAAAATATAAATTGTAATAGCACTGAGAATTATTCAATCGGCCAAACTGATGAGATAAAGACTGAACCTGTTCCTGAGACAGAGCTTGATCATGCAGCCACACTAAATAATTTCGAAGACCAAGAATCGAAAGTTAAAGAAGAATCTGGGGAGACGAGCAGCGTTGAATGGGATCCATGGCTAACGGAATCCGCTGGCAATAATCTCTTGGAACTTGAAGTCTCTGATGACGAGACATTCGATTCGGTAAGCTAAAAATATGATCGATCACAGTAAAAAGATTTATTTTCTTTGCGTTGCATTGTTAGCAATTCAAAATATTTATTAGAAAAAGGCTTCAGATGATGTATCACCAATCAAAAACATATTAGTATGTTTTGACTAACCGATCCGTTCTGTTGGCAGTGTCTTGGTATTGCCTTTAGTTTTCACTGCGTAACTTGTCCAGATGGTTGACATATTCGGGAATTACGGGGAAGAATATGATAAAAATCTAAATGAACCAGACAAACAAAACCATGACAAAGGAAAAGTGGCAAAGTAGAATACAATTTATTATTTATGATTATGATGATGCATTCCTCCATTATTCCCTAGTTTTTCTTCCAAAGGGAGCAAGTTGACATGTGGGCTTGAGAGATGATCACTATCAGGGTTTATGTAGTAGTAGGACAGCACTGGGCATACCGGTACGCAAACATACTCTTTTTGGTAATGATTTGTAGAGAGATGAAATTAGTCCATTGTGTGGGTATGTGTTACCAGAACAGATACAAGTTTAAAGCCAGTCGGTCGGTAAGTCATTGTGGCTTTACGAAAGAAGGGACCACCACCACCTTAAGTCTTCACAGAAGGCAATTGTGTATTTACACCGGTTTTACCTGACTTTATGACCCCAACACTTTCTTCTCATCGAGCACTTCCTCAATTGCTGGTTCATTCATCATTTCATTTTGACACCCGTCACAATGTAGAACATTATGTTTCCCTGCGTTAACATCGCAAGAGGTGCGCCTTCCTCATCAGAGTCCCGGGGTTTGTATAGAAATAAACTGAAACCGAATGTATGTTCGGGGTGTCAAATATGTATATGCTGCGCTCATCTTTTATTTGCTTAACCCATTAAAAGTAGTAAAAAATCAAATTAGATCAATGCAGTATTATTATGCACTATATTGCATAGTCTGGAAAAGTAGTTTTGGGGAAAATTCTGGTGTTCACTACAGGGCTAGTACATAATATATCATATAATAAGATTTGGGGGAAATTGAGACATGTGTATTGAGAATAGACGCTATACCAAGACTTAGAACGTGATATATTAGATTTTTATAGCTAAACAATCCTATTGTGACATGACAAAGAAGTTTTTTGTGCTGTTCGAGGAAGACCGCAGTTAGTCGTTCCAGAAATATCTTCAGTAAAATGAAAATAAAAGGGATTTACCGACAGGGAGTCACAAGTGCTAATAGTCATCTGCAGACATCAGGTCTATTGTAAAATACCAGTCTTGCCTAAATAGTAAATCTTCGGATCGTCACAAGAAGTATCTAACAAGGTTACGAAATTTCTCAAGTCCAAGGACAATCATGCTATTATTAGCGAACGAACATCCACGTTCAGCATTTTCTCTTCACTGCTGATTTTCAATTTCATATTAGCTGCTACACCTGCAATACCTTTGGGTAATTTGCAAACATTCAATTAGTCTATCTCTATTAAGGACATTCAATGTCAAACAAACTCTGAATATTCTGAAGCACACACATGGATGTATTTTTGTATTATTGCTAGTATACGACCTTCACAATCTCACTAAAGGTAAAAAAATATTTTCTCAAGTATCCATTTTTTATGTAAAAGTGTGGATGGAAGTAAGTGCACTGAACGAAAGATTTGATCATGAGTTACTGCAGGGGTTGAGCCGAAACTTCAGAAAAAGACACTTTTAATTTGAATATACAATTGTTCTATAAACACATTGCAAACTTCACAACTCACCTTCAAGCATGCACATGATTTCATTGAAAAGTGAACTCAAATTAATCACGAGGACTTAGCCAAGTAAGGAAGAAAACTCTGACGAATTATGCTAAAAAAACTCACTTGCTGATATAATTTTATCCTTTTTGTAAGATCTGTAATCCCAGTAGCCACCGTGTAGTATTTCTGTGTGTCTGGTCTAACGTAAATATTAAAAACGAATTTGCTGAGTCGAGTTTCATTCAAACTCAGATAATGTGGCGGTTGGTGCTGTTGTTACGGCGATAAAGTAATGTTTAAGAAACTCATGATGATGATGCAATACCCACCACAATGGCAGTTTTACGCTGTAGCAAGAAGCAACCATATAGTATGTGTGAAATTTTCATGGAAAGCATCCAGAAAGTTTTCCAAGTTCTTTGGGGTTGTTGTAAAGGTGAAAAGTACTTATTGGCGAAATGCTTAAATTTTTGTTAACATTTTCTGATCACCAGCTATCCCGGGCACTCCTAGAACATGTACATTTGAACGAAATTGAAGGTGCCGCTGGAATCGATCCCCCGACGTCGGATATCCAAATAGCAGTGGCAGAAGCATCCTCTACTGATATTCCATCGGTTTGGCAGGAAGACTATGAACTACTCTTGGAAGCTGAAAGATCCTCCCTGGACTTTTACAAGGTTTGGAAGCATACGATAAGTTTGGTAGCCTAAGAAATACATGCTATACGTCAAAGCGACGCTGCAGCAAATACTTTTTCAACTACTCATGGGGGCCATGATTGTTACGGCGAATTATCGTAGAATTGGTTAAAAAACAACCTTCTACTCTTCTACCGATTTAGTCTTTTCCTTGGTGAATTACTGCATAGACGTGCTCTTGTGTCTAACACACATGCTGGGCACCACCTGAGAATAAGGGCCCCTTATAATTTTCTGGTAGCTTTTTCAGTCATGTATTTTCAGTTCAATATTATGTTCCTTCTTTATAATGTTACGAAATTCATGTGTAGACAATTGATTATGAGGGCAGAAGAGGAGGCAGGAAAGAGTGATTCACTCTAACATGCGGCTCCGGAAAGAGTTGGTTACGCTTGCATTTAGTTTTTTTTAAACTTGAGCCATACCTAATGTGAAAATACGACTGAAGCTTTTAAAAAACCTGAGAGGATGGAACAATATGATTTTAGACGAGGATAGCCCTTAGCCCTTAATAGTGAAGTAAAGCTATGTAATTTAATATATAGTATGTTCGACCTATGTAATTGTAAATGCCTGCTTGTATTCGATGGAATCCATTTTAGTATTCCCGAGGCAGGAATAATGCTCACCGATCATATGGTTCCGATTTTTATCTTCCAATGCCTGAAATGCAGGGTTCGCCAAGGGTCTCATAAAACATTTTACTGTATTTATGTTTGCAGAAATTCAATGACATCTCTGAAATTGAACTCAACAACGCAATTGCTCCTCAGGATCTTCATGGTAAGAAAAATTGTTTTGAATATGTGCATTTGTTTTACATGGAATAGTTCCGTAGAGCCCCTGGCTCTTTGATCATTCCGTCTTAATTGCTTTGAAGTAAGCGGCAGTATGTTTACTTTTACTCCATAAGAAATCCGCATGATTTTGACACTTGCATGAATTTTTAAATGTTGCCAGTCTAAGCTATCGTAACTCATCACTATAGAGAGTATGTATTTAAATGTGAGCCTTTTTTATAAAATCGAAACCTAATACAACTGCAGTGATATCACTACGATTTATTACAATCATCAAGCTTTTAATTTAGGCGGCACTCTTGGTAATGAAATAATTAGGACCGAAAGAAGAAGACAGACAGGCTTGATACTGAGACGACAAGTCAGGTCAAAACGCACTTCCATTAAAAGAAGTAGGCTACTAACTCTCCCGTTGGCGTCGTGAGAAAAAAATATACGTCTTTAAGTGGTGATGACGACTAATGGATTTAGAATGAAACCAAAGCGATGAAAGGTCGTTGGATGATCTGTCGGCTTGTGGATATTCTCTGTTTTAACCGTTTGTCCTTCATAATATCGAAGTGAAGGAGTGATAAGTTGTTACATTTTGATAATGGGTTGTCAAATGGTGGTGCTTGAGTTGTCTTGTTCCGTCACTCTAATTTTTCTCGAACAGTTTCGACTCGTAGACAAAATTACATGAAATTATGTTGTTGAAAAGACAACTTATTGAAAGAAAGGTGAGACTGGCGAGAGACATAAAAAAATGACATGAGTAGTTATGTTCATACCATTTCAAAGCACCGCATCCCGAAGGTAGAGAACATACTCATTACTTTGAAAGGTTTTTAATTTTTTTTTCACTCCAAAAACGTTCACCGTAGTTTTTCCTTTCTTTTTATATTGACGAAATCGAAGCTGCTTGTAATTTTTGATAATGAAACAAGAAAACTTTTTTATATTGTTTCCGTAGCAAATTGCACGCTAAAAATATATTTACGGGGCAATATGAACATGGCCGAACATTTAATGGTCCATTGAAGACAAGATTTAGTAATTCGTAGTACTTGAAAAAGCTCGTAGGAATTCGTTTCGGAGAGCACGTTTGGCATGGATGCTTGAAATAGAGGATGCATGGCGAAGTATGAATTTAAATGCAATATGGTGTAAAAATCGATAATCTAGTGTTGTTGGCCACGCTGGGATGATAATCGAATTCATGGATTTCTATTGTGATTCTGAAGTTCAAGTTTTCGAGAAAGTATCAAAATTTGATTATGCACGTTTGTAACGTTTTTCGGGGGTATCGATTTGAACAATCTATTCGAAAATATGGGATTACACGACATATTTCTAATGTTACGTAGTTTACGGAGTGGAGCCCACGAGAAGAAACTTTTAACAGGGATAACAAAAAGCTTGTGTGCATACAATTGTGGGGGAATGCTCTACAATAGAAAGGAGAAAATATTTGACGGCTGCATATCATTTGTCATGTTTAACCGAATTCCCATTTTTCATTTTATGATCATCATCAACAGGGAAGGATGATGATATAGTGGAAATAGCTGTAGGGGAATAGTCCGATCTTTACTAAAGCAAATGCCTGGTAAATACAAAGAAATAAAAACGTAGAATGATTTTTTTAAACTCGTACGTTGCACAAGTTTAAGTTGCACAACGTGTACGGATAAAAAAATAAAACGCCAAATTGTTGATGAAGTAACGCTGCGTCATCCTCCTGCTGGCGTGTTATCCCTCCTGTGAGATGGTTGCATTTAGAATCGAAGAACATAACTTGGAGGATTGGAGGTTGTGAGTTAAAATGGTCACGCTATTTATTCTGTTTCAAATTTTGAACTGATGCTGTACTGTATCAAGTTAAAGCTAAGCCGTTCGAACACGTTGAAAATGTATTCGTATCTTCCCCGGCTTGAATGGAAGATATAATTCTAGGAACTACATCAGCTTCCAGCGTATGCACATATTATTCGTTTTTTATCCGGACAAAAATAGCAACTGTAATCGCTAAATCATATTCTGGGTCACAAGCCTACTACCCTGAAAAGCAGCTTACACTTCACAGGGATTTCTCATCGGCGAAAGGAATTTGATAGACATTAACTTGTGTGGCCTGTTGCCGGCCGCTGTCGGGTTTTTGGAAGTGCTACTGCATTCGTATGCATGTTCATTTTGGCGCCTAGATTCCACGTCACCTTTGAAAGGTGAGCTTGTTGTTATGCTTACAAGGAAATGATGTCTAATATATATATGGTACACCTAAGAACCCGTAGCAACGTTATAAGATCAAAGTCGATGCATGATTAATGATTGAAGCTATCATAACTCATATTTCCTGACATGACTATTTGAACATTTCACTGAAAAGAAGAATGGAAGTTTAAACAGCAGGAAGTAAACGAACAGTTAGACTGGGCTTGTTTCTAAAGGAATCAGGGACGTCTAAAAGATGAAAACGAATTAGAGCAGATGAATATACGCATCGAGGAACGCTTTTTCGAAATTCCCAAATCAGAAATAGTTTCACATCTAAAAAGTAAGCTTTTGCCGACATTGATCTTTTAATTATATTATTTGATGGAGAATACTGAATGTAACGTGTAATATTCATTTTAAAAAGGCAATTATTAGTTAGAACGTCGAATGAAGGACAACCATTGACAAAACTTTTATATTTTAATCTTGTCAGGAGGAGTAGTAGCAGGAAAAAGAGTGAAATGATCAGAAAGGCGATGGAAAAAAGTTATGCTATTGTGTCGTCAAGATGGGGAAAAGAGACTTCTCTTAATAATAATGTATGCATGTTAGGCTGAAAGAAGATCCTGGCCGAAAATAAAAGTTGAATTTGAACAATGCTTGGTTCTTTTTAGACAAGCATACGTAACCCAAGGGGGGCTACAGAAATGAAGTCGAAGAAATTGGTTAGATGATCATGATGGGACTATGGCACCCATCCTTGAAATGACTTGCAAGTTTTCGTCAGGATTTTTTAGAGAACCACAAATTCTAGTGAAAAGAATGGATCCTCAGTGTAAACGCAGCAAACACTTTTTACTGATTACTTTTCAGTTGATACTGCAGAGAGGAGATATGTAATCTCTATACCAGTGGGAAAATAGAAGGGTGGTTGTTTCATTTCAAATCATTACTGGACGTTCATTTCTCGTATACCAAAATACAGGATCAGATCAGAATAGTATTCACTTTCAACTAGGCATTCTTTTTTCATGCTAGATGAATCCAAACTAATTCCCACAAACACAAGATGTATAATAGGTATATAAATTTATATAAGCATGTCTATCATGTAGTGGACATTGAGGCTCAGTATTCTCATGCTGCAGAAAATCCTTCGTTATGTGCCACATTGATTGTCCATAAATGTACACATGCACGAGCATTTTTTTAATATTCAATCCTAGAAAGATGGTTCACATTGCCCCATGTACAGCTTATCTAACTTGTGGAGAAAGTTTGATGTAAGTCTTACTACCACTCATAAGTGCAAATCTTATGTTCCGAATTTCGGTGACGTGCACGAGGGTCATCGACATCATGCAGACAGAGCAAAAACTTCATGTCATTCTATTATGCGTACATATACGTACCCTTCTCTCTTGTGTCAAAAAATGTCTCACTCGATGTCAGCACATTTTCTTGTTCTTTGCTGCTCGTGTGGCAGGTCAAGTTTCATTTGGAATGAGTCGGATTTTTTTTTTGTTTCCCGGACAAATGTGTCTATCATCTCCTACCTGATTCTCTGCCTTTTCTATTTGCTCATTGAGATTTTTTACAACCGTCTCACCAGCTGATCTGTTTTTCGGTACTTGTTAGTAAATGAGAATGACTACACGGATATTATTGCAGAGGAAAAATCAAATAATGAAGAATAAGTGGCCAAAGAAAAAAAGTACTCTCACTTGTTGTTGTTGATATTTTATCATCATGACGATAGCAGCAACAAAGATGACGACGATGATGTTAGTTTTTTGATAATGGGGAGAACTAGCAAAAGGAAAATAAAGTGACGGTCATCTTCGTCATCCTCCTCCTCCACTAGGTCTCCTCAATATAGGACACGTAATTGGTTTGCAAGGTTGGCACAGATATGAACCTGGTTCTTCGCACTTATCTTTGCTGAAAAGAAAGAAAACGCTCTCGTCATCATGTTATCGTCAGTTATCATCAGAAACAAGCTATGATGTTTTAAGCCCTAATTATACACGTGAATTTTTCGGTGGTGTTTAGCGGAAGGAAGGTTAACATGATAACTTTTAATAGGAGAAAAGAGAATGAATGAAAGTAAGATTTTATTTACGTCATTCTCATCACCAGGAACCTATACAAACACAGTTTTTCTCTTATAAACGATTTTGTTGTCTCCGTAATGGAGGAAGATGATGAGAATGATGATGCACCCATACATAAAAAGAGCAGTGTCAGTGTTAAAACAACTAAATCATCATGATGCAATAAACTCATTTTGAATGAGATAAAGAATACAAGGAATGTGCTTTTGTCATTACTATTTACTATTATTTACAGGTGGTTTGGAATATAGTAAAAGTAGTAGTGCAGCAACACTTGCAACGATTGTTTTGCGGTGAAAGCATTTGCATCTCTTAACTTTTTTTACCTTGACTACATTCTGCAGACTATATTATATATAGTAGGTGCATTTATAGCAAAAATACGCATGCGTACTTATTTTAGTAATTTACCTTAGTTACTCAACATGTGCATCTTGTCCTAGACACTAATTATGATTTTTGATGGCGAGTAAATAAAAAATAAATAAGGCAAGGCGACCAAACATTAAAATTACCATTATCATCCATCTATCCACCATCCTTAGGTGATTTGAGGAACATACATTTCATTTAGTCCCTGGCCGTGTATACGTTGATAGTTGTGTTGTTGGTATTCGTTTCCGAAATCGATTCCATTTTGGATTTGACCACATGTTCCAAAATATTTTCAAATTTTCAATTCAGTTATAAGAATTCATGTAAGTAGACATACGCATTCTTTTAATGTATTCAAAGACTTGTTGGAGGACACTTTGGCTTGCTGTATACTCCAAAGGAACTGCTTGTGTCATGTCATGTGGTTTCGGCTATAGGAAATTTTTGAGCAATCCTTACAACAGTTATGGCAATCTACCATTGCCTAAAGTATTTCGAAAACTTTCTCGAGTGGTATAGTATTTGAAATAACACATGTAAATTAACTCAAATGAAGCATCAATTTGGTAATTTTCACAAAATTACGTGTCATACGTAGCAAAAAAATATTGAAAGCAGTTATTTTAAAGAAAATAGTATATAAGAGTCAAATTTGTTAGAAAAGGTAACTTTTAGAAGTTAACAATACATCGTATCCTGTTAGAAAATTTTAGAGCACAGCTGCAATATTAAACGGCAAAAAAAGTAATCCTTTCCTGAGTAATTTAGCAATTACTGTAGTATATTGAGTGTAACAAAATGATAGGTTTCAAGATTTAAAACAGGATAACCCGACATATGACAAAATTGAGAAGAACACATACGTTCAGTTGAAATCACGTCATTTCATTTACAATTTAAGCTAAAACTCTATCTAATATTTGTGACATCCATAAGGAGTTAGGCAGCAATTGTTTTCAATTGCGTTTAGATTATTTTTTATTTTAATAAAATGTTTTCCTTGGTTTTATAAATGTTACCGTTCCCGGATTTTCCATTCATTTCATTCTGACTATTCAAAAAATCTTTAAATTTAGTACTAATATTTTAATACGTAGTGCTTTCAAATTGCGCGGCTTTTTTTGTGTGTCATTTAATAACTCTGACTTGCAAAACATTCTAGCGTGTTCGCCGAGCATATCAGTACAAAATTGCAGCAGCGAATTGTGCGAAAAATACTTTAATCAAATATATTTCAGTCTGCGCAATATTGCGTGTAAAAAATATGGCGTAGTGGTGTTGCCCTATCTATGAAAACAGCCAATGAGAACGATAATGCAGAGTATGAAAATAACCAAGCTGGTATGGTGGTAATGAGCGAGAAGAAAAGGTAACAAAAGCGAGAAAAATAAGTTGCTTGATAAACCGTACCAAGTTGACTGGCTTGTATTGTTCCAACTTCCTGCTGAAGTGGCACTTAACTCACAATTTCGCTTGGTTTTTGTATTATTTCCAAGCTTAGGTAGCTTTGTAGCTTCATTATGTATCGCTCGTTCTGTTGCATGTGTAAAGTATTCATGTAAGTTGTGACATTTCATGTAAGTATTCGTTCAAGCTCTTGTAGCTCCAAATAATTAATCAGAAGCGTGACAAAAATAATCCTGTCCTTCCTCTATCACGTCACAAAAAGTTTCCGCAAATTATATTTTTTATTTAGTGTACCTATGGTACACATTAGACATGGTCTTGTATCCTGGATGACAGTGACACAGCGTGTACAAAAATGACATAAATTGTTTTTGCATCCACACCCGAATATGTTTCTTGTAAATGAAAAAATCAAGATTCTAGCCTAACAATAAAGATTCAAAGTAAATTGTTAACGTCTTGGTAGGGTGAAATGTCAGCAGACTGAAATCGTTCCCAGAGACTTTGTTTGTTTAGCACACCTGATGAAATTTAACGTAAAAACTAGAACCATAGTTATGCCTGTCCTTTGCCAAGTCAAGAATGATCTTGACTACGGGCTGTGGGTCAGGTGCAATGATTTTTTTGCCTTTTCCGTGCAATTTTAACGCGTAAAGAACACTTGGGGCATTGTGTACTCATCCCCTCCGTCGATCAAGATGAATATTTGAGTTCTCAACTGCCTCAAATCGAAAACGAGTTGAAAATATTATTTCAATCGATGTATTAGGAAATGCTACGGCTTGGGATTCTGACAAACTTACTTTAAAACCGCTAACGCGTTGTTATTTTAATATTTTACTCTACCTGTCACTGAAGTGGGTGTACTTGAAGTTCCATAAAGCACAGTAAAACCTCTTGTCTGCGACTTCTCCGTACATTGTTGACTTTTTAGCCTCTCTCATGAGCAAGTTGAGGGTTGAAGTCAGGAAGAGATACGAGCTTGTTGAATGCATTAAATTTTATTTCTTGAGTGGTCTTCTCAAGTGAACCTCTGTGTAAACGAGGAAAACCAACGATTATGTGCGTTTGAGATAAATTGATGTCTACAAAGAAGCACAGGTAGCTCAGAATGGTGCACGCAGTGTCAACAAAATGAAACGGTTCAACATGGTTTTTATTTTTGACCGCATCCTTTTGTCAACACATTTGTCCCTGATTGTTTCCTCGACGACGAAAAATTGTAGGGATGCTTCTGCAGGCACTCCTCAGTCGTTTTGTGAATGAACTTTTTTAAAAAGGAAGAAAAATGGCTTGCTATTATGACTTTTATGTAGTCCGTAGGAATGAAAAAAGGGATAAATGTGGTAATATGTTATTCCATCTGTCATCCCATTCTTTAAGAGCTAACATCATTTCCAAGACAGTGTCTTGAGTTAGAATAGAATGCGGATCGGCCTGCACTTGCTCATGAGCAAGAAAGATAAATGCGTTTTGTTTATGTTCAAGTAATGTGACAAAGAAATAAATGTCATCAGTCAGTATCTCTCAAAATATTTTTGTCGTTTTCAAGTGGGTCTTCATAAGGGTGTGTTTTGATTGACGATAACAAACCAAGTAAAGGCTGGAATTCGAGATATTAATTTATTTGGCCATCTTTTTATTTCGTTTTAATGGGGTTGCGTTTGGAATTTAAACCTCATATAAAGGATATGCAAGTCTGGAATGATATTCATAGTCAGGTTCTTCTGTTTCAGTCTGTTTCGCGTTTTATATTGTCCTTATTTCATTACTGGATTTTATCGAGGTAAATTTTTAACTAGTACAAAAATAATCGGCATACGTAAAACTTGAAATTCCTTTTTGAAGTTATATAATACAAAAAGCAACTATATAATCACACACACATAGCTCCTTTGTGAGTAGAAACCAAACTAGTTCACAGCAAAGCAGCATTTCGTTTAGAAGAGGAAAGAGAAAAAAAAATTAATCAAAATAAAAACTGTCGGGTCATCCTGGTTCCATTGTGTGATCCTCGCTCTCTAACTCTGGACCAACGAAATAAATAATAATAATGATTGGTTCCGCTACAGTAATAAAAGAAGTGAGGATAGTGACGAGAACTTACACATACAAATGGTCCGCCAAGTTTATTTTAAACATTCTCGTATCACTACATATTGCATATGTGTACATATTGTACACGATGAAGGAGTCAGAAAGTCAGGGAACAGAGAAAAGAATAGGCGGAGGAAATATATAATTCGTTTTTGTATGCCGATGGGAACTGGAATTCATCCTCTTGAGGAACAGTTCGTAATGGAGATGTGATGTGTTATTAAAGTATTTTTAGTGGCGATAAGTAAGCGTTGCACAGTGATGATGCCTATGTATTTCCTTTTTTCAATAGTTTTTGATGAAGATGCTTTGCAGCCCGAAGAAACTGCAAACACCTCTTCGGCTTCACGGCAAGATATCAAAATCGAGTCTGATGCAGCTGGGGACAGGGAGATTAAAAATGAGGAAACTGACCCGGTTCCGGTACCTTCATCTACACAGCCGGAAAGTGAAGACGAGGATGTGTTTACCCAAATGTTTGGTAAGTAGTAGATAATATTGACCATCTAATGAAGGAATGCTAATAGCTCAACTCAGTCTTGTGTGTCACACACCAGGCTGTGCAACCAATTTGTAATTGTTGAAATTTTTACAATGCAATGATCCTCATATCAACTCGCAGTATTTTAAAATAGAGCTCTAAATCTGCATGCATAATAGACCGCAAAGACCTCATCGAATATAACGGCGTTTTCACTGAGAGCTGAGATGCTTGAAGGGCAATGAGAAACGAAAACGTTGACTATTTTTCCTGAATACCGACACGAACAATGGTTGGATTTGAGTGGTTATGTTCTACATGGTTGGGTTAGTTAGTTTCAACCATAGCGCATTCATTTACCGGTTAACTCGAGAGGCGAAGAAGGAAGACAGAAAACTCAAACTTGGTATGACATTATTGTTTCAAATCGATTAAAACGAGCGCTTGCTTATCAGAAACCGTGGCAGACAGGTAGATGAGGTGTTACTGCTGGTGAAGCGTATATTAACTGTGTGAAGTAAACTTATTTATTATCCTCCTGTGAGTACCTTGTCCCAAAGAATTATAATATAAGCGTAATTCAATGATAAAGGGATGTAATACTTGTGAATACACACAGCAGTTTTAGGTAGAGTCACAGCAGTAAGTTGTGTGTGAGAGAGAAGAAGCGAAGCATTTTCTCAAAGAAGGCCTTGCCATGGCAATTTTCAAATAAGAAGAATGACTTGGCAGAAATTGGGCAAAAAATAGGTAACACGTGAAAAACTGTGAGAGAGCTGGGAAGCAACAGGCAGTAGGAGATGGATTTGAGAAAGAGAATGATGGTACCTGGCAGCTTGAATATTTCGATTTTAAAAAGTGGCTTATAGAAATCATTTTGTACGGTTTTATGGTACAAAAATAAAGGACGATGAGTTGTAATGGAGGATGAACAAGATTATTCGTTGTTATGTATGGTGCGTTTTGGCACAGCGGGTGAGAGATGAAGTCAAAAATATGATTCGGGAAAAGGTGTAATTATTTTGAAGAAATTCGGTGCATTCTGTAACTTTTAGGGTTTATCAGGACAAGGTTCATAACTTTATATTTTCGTGCATTCATAGGAAGTTTATCTGTATTTTAAGTTGAGAATATAACCATCAAATCAACTGTTTAATTTTCCATGTCACATGTATGCATATAAATATTAAGTTGTTTCTTGTCACAATATATCGGGTGTATTTCTCGCTTTTGTGTGAATACATTTTCACAAAGCGCCAGAAACGCGCAAATCAGACTTAGGAGATGTGCAAGATTAATCTCAATTAGGGTATAAAGTTTACTTATGGCGCATGTATTTACCATATTAATCACCATTAGAAAACAAAATTTACTTCTGGCGTTCGACGAAATATTATTAAGGAACTTTAAAACTGTGTAATAAATAATCAAAGTAAAGGCAAATAAGCCAAGCATGACGGAGAACAATGATGGCGATAGGCCTAGTCCTTCCAAGTGTGACTTTGTATGGTTCTGAGTCTTCCGTCATTATTTTTGTTTCGTTGACCTTCTTGATAAATTTATAAAATATTGCTGTTTATGCGAATCGAAACCAGGCTCTTATTAAACTAAATATTTAAGCATCCGGCCACTTATTCGTTGTTTTAATCAAAAAGCATTAGCAATGGCTGAAGAGAGGGTAGAAATAGGGTGAGAGGGTGAATGCTAAAAAATAGATGAGAAATGGCTCTCTCGACGAACACGATGGAATACATAGCTGAGTACCAAGAAGGATTTCATTGGTTACGTAAGATCGCCACCCCTTCTGTATAAGCCTTCCATTATGATTCATTCATTGGAGGGATGAAAAGAAGCAAAGCATTGGGTTTACCTTGGCCTCCACTGCATTGTTTGAGCTAAGGTTTTTCTCTCTTTGCATTCGTATAGGGGTTGCTGGTGGTTGTCTGCGGAGAGAAAATATTCTGCAGATTCTTCTAAGGGTAGTTGGTAGTAGTAGATGTGTAAAACGATCAGGATATGCGTACGATACGACAACGATAACATATACGCTTCAATTTCATGACTCGTAATGAAGGAAAAAAAGTTCTAACTTTCATGAGTATTGTTATGGGCCTTCGTGATCATTCATGTGTTGTCCCATTTCACAGGTTGCACTGGTTATGACAGTTGTTAGCAATAGGTTGATATTGCTATATGTATTTTTTAAAGCGTACATGGTTACATAAAGATCGTAATGCATTTGATCGTAAAATAGTTTTTGTAATCACAATTGAATCTAGACTAAGTTGCGTGCTCGAAGAATCAACTTATAGTAAATGCTCAGGAGACAACCTGAAGAGTCTTCGTACAGTCTACCTTCCGTTTCGAGTGCCTTCAATAGTTTTTTTTTTGCAAAATGTGTGATTTGTGTGATTTGGAACCAGTTTGGAATGCAAGTTTTTCGAATTGTCTGCAAACCAGTTCTATGGTGGCAAATTCAGGATCAAAGTGAAAACTGCTCTTCGGCTTCAGTCAAGTATTTAGATTAAAAAACTCCCAGATAAATGATAATAAATGCTTCTTGTAACGTTGCTAATTTAGTTGATCATTGTTTTGTAAGATAAGTCCAGGGACGATGAACGATTGGATAAGTGTACTCGTTTAGCAATCTACAAAATAGAGAAAGAATTTCCTACACAGAGTTGGTGGAAACAATTCACATGCAGCAAGGGTCCATAGTTTCAAGTTATTGCTAAAGCCTCCTCAGTGTTTCTGTGGCTGAGTTTGTGTATCTATTTTTGAAGTGTATGGCTATGAATGTGACATGCGTGAAAACTAATCTTTTCAAGAAAGCTGTCTTGAGTTTCAAGAAAAAATCCCTGTGAAAGTTTATTTCGAGACTTTGAGTATCTGGAAGTATTCATCAGTTCTTATAGTTAGTCAATAGTATTTTTTACAATTAAAAGGATTTTTCACCGTGAAATTGTTCGACCATTATATAATAGTTTACAAGTTATCCATGCATCTGGATTTTATGGATTCTCTCGTTTTCCGGTTAGTATAACATGTTCTGGAACAAGGCATAATGAAACATGTGTGCATAGCAAGACTGGTAGACTTACCGAATGAGTTTATCATATTATTTTGAATAGGCACAGGTTCTGTCAGACTTCATTCTTCATGCATCTTTCAAAAGCTAGTCAAGATGCTAGATCTCTATCTAATGATATTTCAAAAACAGGCACTTCTATTTTACGAAGGGATATGTTGATGTATCATTTTGATTTTAATACTATTGATTGGTTCTTCTGATAGAATTATTTTGTTTGATATGTACCATTTCTGATTGTTTGGGACAATGGTCATGTCATTTTCGTATGAAGAACATCCATTGTATTTTATCATCCGAGAGTGTAATGAAATGACAATAGATGTGATAAAGATGATAGGATGTCATTTTTCATGTCAAAATACGCATGATGCATTTTTATCTCCCCCTTTCTTCTTGTTGAACAACATGATGAAAATGTTTCTCTTCTGTTGGTTTATCTTTAGTCCTCTTCCATAAAAATGCAAGAAGAAAGTTATATTCTTCTTCCAATCAGAAGTATCAAGTCTCCTTATGTAAATCACCATCGATCGACGAAACCGAAATGTCGAAACATGTCAAACTTGAGATTGTACCAGCAGCAGTTACAGTTTCAACATGAAATGATTCAGCATCTATAAAAAATAGAGCAGATTTATTGAAGAAAATGATGTGTAGAAATAGTCGACGAAATGTTTTATCTTTATTTGTTGTTGTGGGAATTTTTCTCCGATGTAGATTAAGCAATTAACACTTGTTATCCTTTTTTATGTAAAGATGACTTTTTGGAGGGAGACAGTGGAGTCTTCGACTTTTTTGGAGCATCATCTCCAGAACGAACTGACGTTACTCAAGAAGATGAAGCCTCAAACAGCTCTCAGGACTCGGTAAGTTTCATGAATAATGGAAACGGAATAGGCAATATTCGGCATGATAACATGTTAGTTTATTAATAATATGATATATTCATTTTGCAAAAACAATTCATTATATTTCATTATGGTTAGATTTTAAGGGAGTCGTCCCAGGGAATAGATTCTTGTGTGCTGAATGAGGATACAGACGCAGAGGAGATTGAGGCAGATGAAAGTAATTTCTTAGCAGATATGATTCAGACAGCCCCAATCCATGCTGGTGCTCGTCCCACATCCCATGCAGCCCAACCCAGAGGCTTTCAGGTATCTTAGCTGCTATCATATCATACCTTTATTCTTACAGTACACACTTATTGTTCACAATTAGGGTAGATATAATAGCAAAGGAGGCTGGTCTTCACTATGCTCGCAGTGTTGTAAGATATCCATTTATTTCTGCATATCAGTACACGTTGACGGTTCACCATTGACATCAATTTAGCTGAGCATAATGTTGCAGGTTTTGTTGACTGGACTTAAAGAAACTTAACAATTACCTCGTTATTCAACTTTTGCCGACTTTTTTTTCTATTGATATTGTTATAAAGAATTGGTGAAAAGATTTATCAATGATATGTCGATGATCAACTTATAAAACAGCCATAATCCAGATACTTATGTGAGTTAATATTTATATAATAGTAGAATACTGCTAAAATTTTTATGATGAAGGCTTTAAGTAAGACTTCATTTTTCCTAGAGGGCATAATATCAATTAAAGGTACGCAAGTATTCATTTTCAAGATTCAAAGGGCAGTGTTTTCCGGAGATTTTTAGCGATTGATTTTTATGGACCCAATGAAGGTTCTTATTTTAGCGCTCAAGTCACTATTTCCGTATACAGTGAAATAGTGTGAAATATCGTGACTAATACTTGTATCTCAGTTTAAGCTACATGATAATTGATTGTGTGCTTACTGCATAGGTCGTTACGACGATTTGCGAATCATATTGTAAATTTAATGTTGATACGACTGATGTTTTAATCATGGCTGATGGTAGTCAATTAAAGTTCAATGTGAATTTTCATCCTTAAGACACAGTAATGTTTGGTGATATTCTAAAAAACGTTAAATTTCATATTTGGGGCTACTTGAGAGAGCAGCATTAATTTTATGACAGTGTTTGAATTTATTTTTCAAAAGCTCACGCAACTGGAATATAATTCTTGACATACTCCATACAGAATGGTAATAATAATGAGTCATATTTCTGCATGTTAAATTTGAGCTGGCATTTCAAATCGTTGTTTACTGAAGGTGCGATCTGTTTTATATAACCAAGTAGTTCAAAATCCCCAGTACTAAATAAGCAGGTTGAATGTTTTAGTAGCAGAGCAATTCTTGGTGACAAAATCATATACCCCGTACGAAAAAATTAAGTTTCATCTTGGTCCAATAACGTTATTAATGTAAAGTCTGAAAAAAAAATCTTCCTATTGTCTGAAGCATTTTTTCGTCATCATCATCACATACCAAAGATACGAGCTGTCTTATTGTTGTACCACAAGACGACGTTGGTATAATAGTAATGTATGCAGAGTTGTGCCTAAGGCTAAGTAACCAACGTTCACGACAAAGAAATCGAGTAATGCAAAACTTCGTGCTTTACGCACAGATTCTCAAGAACTAGCTAGGACGACTTTAAAGCTTGAAATCCAGTTGGTTACTGTTTTAGTTTTTGATGTAATAAATCCTTTACAAGATGCAGGAGTGTTACATTTTTTGATTTCCGTTCAAGAATGACAAAATGCCAAGTTGTCTGAAAAGTTCTAATATACATATTAATTCCAGCTCATTATGACAACTTCAAGCGAGCCGGTAAATATTCTTACGTTCTTTCAGCTAAGCCACGGAGTAACATGTGATTATCCTGTTCCACAGAATAAAAAATTAATCGCTTAAGTGTGTTCTATTTCAACGATACTTCTATTGCATAGCCAGTGAATTCGTGGATACATTTACGAGGAAGAGCATGCATATGCAACACTATATGCTGAGTTTTATTTGTAAGAAGCAATTTCTCACCTTGATTCCCTCTAGATTATCACTAGGGATATATGCAATTGTATGTTCAGTCGTTGGTCTCAATACTCAGTTTCTTTAGGACCATACGATTGTTGGCCAACAATGTTTTTATGATGTCCTTTGCGAATTGAAGACGCAGAGATGAGTAATGGCTGGGTGTTGTGAATGATTACGCTTGCGATATGAAATATTATGCAGCATCTCCACGTTTTAGCGATGTCTCGTCTTTTGTCCGACAATGACAGTCTTACAATACGTCGTGGTATTTTTTTAAAAGCAAAAACCAAGGATATTAGCAGCACATGTTTGTCCCTTTCATACAATCATTAAGGAAATCTTTATATATGTGATGATCATTGTATTACTGGATAGAGAAGATGCCAGTTTTTTGGTTGTGTTAATATGATGGACTTATCTTGCTTGAAATTTTTTTGTTGCCGTAGCATTTAAAACCCAAATGCATGCACATTTCATTGATTGGTATTAAAACTTGTAATTTAAGATTAATTCCATGAGTTGCTGAGTTGCTTTTGATGATCAGGTATCCTATTTCCGAACCAGCTTCATAAATAATCTAAAACTCTGTCGATAGTAAACATTTAGATCTTTAGTTGTGGTAGACTTGTGTTGTAACCGGCTCTTTTCGTGAGTTCTGTACCGTGTGTGTTCTTAGCGAAAGTTGTTCTACACATGGAGGTCACTATCATTAATTATCGTGTGACTGGAGATTTTAAATTTGTTCTACCTGAAAAAGGATTGTGCGGTTTTTTGTGCTTTGTATCGTAAATGAGAAATGTAGCGGTATGTGGTTAACAAAACTAGAGTGGATAATTCCAGCCACGTCGAGAAGCACCTCGTGGAGATAGAGAAGACTATGTTGCAGTATATATACGAAGAAGTAGGTGCAAAGCGTAAATTGTGAATATGTCAATATGATTTATAGTTGGGTGACCGGAAATACAACAAAAAAATGAATAATTTGTGCATACAATATATGTGCACTTTTTCGATAATAATTGAGAATTTAGACCTTTTTTCTACCTGTACCACAACAGGGTGCACTATTAACAATTTCAGTCGAAGGGTTCCGATCTGCCGTCTATGCGATAAACTGGAGCAATGCCTTCTGAAATGTTCATGTGTCATTGTGGTCGACAAATCTGGTTCATATTTTCGAAGTGATCCGTACCGACTGGTTCTTGACATGTAGAAACACTGGAAATCTCTATGATTAATGTTGCTTTACTTTCTTACCTTTAAAGATTCTTAGATCTTGCCTAAATCTCTTTGAACAGATCTGCATGTTTACATCACAGTATGGTCCATTTAGAGAAGGGTTTCAGCATTTTCGTACAAGAACATCTTTTTAAGGAGACATTGTATTAGTGAATGGCAGATGCAGCAAACTTGAGAAAAACCATTTGTGATTCTTTATGGGTACACTATTAAAGGAAGACATAATCAGAAATTGCACAGGGACTGGTGATTGGAATGTTCCACTAAGCGAATAAAGGATTCAATCGTTTTGTGTACTTATTAATTTTTCTACTTGTGTTAACAGATTTTTCTTTGTTGCGAAAAGTTCATACTAGACCCCCAGCAAATCGTTTCGAAATATATTTTTATACAGATATGTTAACGACCTAGATTGTAATTAACCAGACTCATATTAATCGACTGGGGCTTGTTGATTTTATACCTGTCAGTCTTTTGCTTTATATGTGACAAAAAAATCGAATAATTGTTGTAATGAACGATTGACAGTTGTATATCACACTTATGCCTTGGCATGAATGATTAGTGGGCATTGCAGAATATTATTATACACATGTATTACACCCAACAGAATAATAGGGTATCACTATAAACGACATTTATATCAATGGAAATACACTACAGGCATTGTTTTGTTTTACAATTGAACATTTATTCTACAGACGGTATCAATCCTTTGGGATTTGGCTAACCTTTTTTTTCATAACTAAAATCAGGGCTTAAGGCAATTTGTCATCGAGGTGTCATAAATTTATTGAATGTATAGAAGGTATAAATAAAATGTCTTATGTAACTTTCGTAGGTACATTCCAGAATGCCCGGCTTGCTTCGAGGGAGTAGCATGGAGCAGAGATGGCAGGATCTTGCCAATCTCCTTACGCTCCAGTCTTCAAGTTCCCATGACCCAAGTGGGGCCGCTGCAGCCGCTGCTGCAGCAGCAGGTATTCATCAACCTATTCCTCATCATTTTGCATCTCACCATCCCTACCATCATCATCCACATACTCCTTCCGCCTTGCATCCACACCACCACCATCATCATCATCATCATTCAATGCATCCTCCTCATTTCGGCTCCGCAGTGCCTCCAACTACCCCATACAGCACGGACACAGCACGGAGCGTACTTTTACAAAACGCCACCCTTCCTCCACCTGAGTTGAATGCAACAGGGCCTTATGTTAATGTTGGAATGGGTAAAAATAAATAAATATATTATAATATATCACACTAACAAGTAAACTCTTTTGCGATATTTACATTGACAACACGTGAATAAGTAAACAGTAAACGCTGTGATTTGGTTATCACGGCGTTGTGATTGTCGCAGTAAAAAGTATAAAAACGATCGGTTTCAAAACTGATGATAGAGAAGTAGCTGACAGGGTAGTCAAACGAGGTTTCGATTGGCGCAAATGTAGGCAGGGAAACGGGCCATGATCCGATTTAGACTCACTTTATCCCTCATGTGCCCATGTTTCGATTTAAGTGGTTCATGTTTGATAACCGTATCAACTTGGCCAGATGAAGAATGCTCTATAGCAGTGATTTTCATAATAAAAAACAATGGCTGATTTTTTGTACGCTTGGATTGATATGGAATAGCTGATGCGTATCGCCGTACAAATCGTAATTCGTTTGTTCCGCTTCACAGACTAAGTCTAGAAATGACTTTCAAAAGATTAATGGATACTAGTTCAACAAAATGGAGGAAAAAGGTTAGCTTTAGAAAATCGTGGAGAGTTTTGGTTTCAAATTCTGGGTAAAAGACAAATGGAGGGGTTTTCGAGTGAGACGTAAAAATTTAGATTACATGAACGAACACGTTCATAAAGCACGAGCTTTTAAGTCATAATTTAATGCTTAACATTTGATGTTCGAATGTAATGAATGTATGTATCGTACGTATGTAATTAATACAAGATGATTTTTTTGTCGTTTAGGAGCTTCCTCAAACCTTGGATCTGCAGTCGCATCTTCCATGCACTTGACCAACAGCAGTGAACCAATGATTGATCCAAGTAGTCATTATAAGATGATGGATCCGACACACGACATGTTGTATTATCAAGTAAGTTATTTTTGCGAAATATTGTATACGCGACGTATTTCACGTTGACTATATGTATTACCAAAACGGATAATATATTTTGATTAATGACTAATGTAATACCATCAGCGACACGAACTAAATCTGTCTTGTGCGTTGCGAAAAACTAGCGGACAAATAGTACGAAGTAATTATCTTCTTTTTTTACAGAACTCAACGACTGAAATGGGTAACCAAACGTCAGCAACTGGGGACGGCTTCAATCTATCCTCCATTCTAAACGATGACGAGTTGCAACTGATGGACATGGCCATGAATGAAGGTCAGTTTTACGAGTGACTGAAAGAGAGAATATTATTTGTTATCATTGTTGCTATTTTTCCTCTGCGTCGTGCAAATACACACCAACGCGTGAATCGTGAAGGAGTTGGGAATCAAAATGAAGCATACAGAGTTATTCATTATTGCTCCATGCTTACACAAGCTGTGATACCTTGCAAACGATGAAAATTTTTTTGTTCTTTAAAGTCTTGTCTGGGGTTTTACGTGAAGGTATTTAAGTATTGAACGTAACAAGTGCATTGTTGTGTGGATCACGACAAGAAGCAAAAAATCTCACAAAGATTATGGTGACTGGGTATATATTGTAAGACATTCAAATTTGTCTAGGCTTGCGTTAATTATGCTGGTTTGACTCCTTCCGTAAAATATTCGATGTCGACGAATAACTTAAGTCAATTACAGTGAAATTATTGGCTCGGCTTGTAAATTTAAATGTGGATTTTCTGCAGTGACAATGGATTAGATGCCAGAAAATTACTTGCACCGTTTTAGGAAGATGGCTTAATAAAGAGCGCAAAATAGTTGATAGCAACATATGAATCTAAAATGGGTTTTAACTAATAACTTGTACTATAATGTTTGTTGTTTGTATGAAAGGGCATAAATTATATGTTTATTTATCAAAATCTACCGTAATACGTACGCGAATTAAAGTTTAAGAGCACGTTTTTATTTGCGAAAATGAGTAATTACTAATTCGCTGGTGTTTGATTGTTAGCGACAGTTTGAAGGTCGCGTGCTTTTGTTATTCTGTCAAGATTTGAAAAACAAGTTAGATCCTTTCTCTATTTCTGGGCTCTAAAATATGTGGCAAATCAAATTAGCTGTTAGTTTCATATAAAATATTATGCTTGCTTGTGTGCTTATAAGCTTAAATGCTCGAGTCATGATCACGGCGTCTAGGAGGATGCATTCATATCGCTAGGGCTTGGTAAGAAATAAATTACGTCCTATGAGTTATTTATTTCGCTACTTCCCTGATGACGGACTCTCCACAGGGACTTTTTTGCTCGTCTTATCCTGGGGGCGCAAAATTTGATTAACTTGCTATTTTGAGATAAAGTCATCTTCGGGTTGTAAATGCTACTTTTAAATTTACATTTATTATGCAGACTTTATGAAAATGATGGGAAGTAAGGTCAACACTCAATTTTCATAGGGAGTAAGGTTGTAACGTTATTTTTCAGTCGAATCGAGTTTAAAAGTCATAAAGAAACTAAAAGTTTCAGAATATGCATTCCTATCTAAATTAGCATTTCCTATTTTCATCCCGCATTTTTTGCAAACTCAGAACATATGTTCAGCTTTTGTAATAAACGACTACCTAATGCAAAACCGTCAAAGAGTGAACGCAAACACGTTGTCACACTAGCATAAAATTGCGCAAAATTAGATTGCTTGCGACTTAACCAATAGAACAAAGTGTAACGGTTTAATAGCGCTGAAGTATGAAAAAGTTGTAAACTGTAAGTTGTAAGTTGGCAGCTATTTTCCGTGATGAGGTGATGGGAAACAATATATTATCTAGGGACATGTGTGTGGGCATGATTTAAAAAAGGGATTTATTAGTGTGAATGCATGACTGACAGTTTGGCTGGTTGTGTGGGATTTGTATATCTAGGTCATTTTTATACCATGCGGGGCCTTGATAATGGGATCACAACGACTGGAAACCATATAGGAGCTGGCGTTCATGGACCAAATGGAGTTAGCTCCACGGGAAATGCATCAGCTTCCACAGGATGTTCTGTGCTGGGCGCTGCAGGTGGAACGTCAACAGAGGATCGGATGGAAGCGTCAAGTGATAGTGCTGTGAGTTCAATGGGTTCAGAGAGAGCGCCTCCCATGACAGATCCGCCTATGTCTGACAATGAATGGGTTGACGCTGATGGTCACACTCACGGAGGACCTCATGACTTATCTCCATATTCCATGGATTACTCTCGTGGTGGGAAAGTAGGTTATGCAGATTATTACAAAGATAGGGTAGCCGGTGGTGGCCCGGTCGCACAAAAGAAGCACCATATGTTTGGGAAGCGGTTTCAACAGGAACAAAGTGGAAGCAGCCATCCGTACTCACTAGGTCCCCATTTAGCGTCATATCCTCCCAATCACCACCATGCTACTTCTCAAGGAACTCCTTCGACATTGGACTTGGACAAGTACGGTTGTCCTGGAGACTACTCAAGATACAACGGTAAGGATCCGAGTTGACTTCAAACAGGCCTACATGTAAATATTAGTGTCGGTAACGTCGTAGTAGTTTACAGTAAGCTTTTGAGTGGCTGTATAGCTAATATAGTTGCTTGGCTTGCTTCGCTTTCCAAACTTTTTTAAAAACTTAGTTTATTGTTTGCAGGATAAGTCGGCATTCATTGCATCTTGTAGATAAGCATTTGTAACAAAAAATCGTCGATCCTTCAATAACATCTTGTAGATATTATAATGAGCTAAGAATGTGGAAAAAATCTCTAACGAATTGATGCATATGTCAACTGATAAATTTGTTTATAATTTATCCCTCTTTAGGCCAAAGGCATCCGGCCCCAATTGACCCTACCATGACAAATCACACATACGCACTGCCGCCATCGCATCCAGAGAACCCTATCCTCAAAGCAATGAAACCTCAGCCCCCAAAGGAAAAACAACAAAAAAGTAAGTGGATGAGTAAATCATGAGCACCTGAGCTCAAACCATATTTCTAAATGTTAGAATGAAACTTTTTATTTCCCCCACTTGAAACAAAATAGTGATCAAGTACTTTAAAACAGAAGACCCGTTGACGCGCGACGAGAAAAAGGCAAGGTCGATGAATATCCCCATCACTACTGATGATATCATCAATCTACCAATGGACGAGTTCAACGAAAGACTTTCTAAGTACGACTTGTCTGAAGCACAGCTTTCCTTGATTCGGGACATTCGAAGACGTGGGAAGAACAAGGTAACGAAGATGGGTGATTTATGCAAAAAATTGAGGAATAGTGCGAGTAAGTCGGTTTATAACTATGCATTCTAGGTGGCCGCCCAGAATTGTAGAAAACGGAAACTTGACCAAATAATTCAGTTAGCGGATGAAGTGCAGCGAATTCGTGAGAAAAAACAGGATCTGCTCAGACAACAGGAGTCGTTGATGGAACGACGTAGTGATTTGAAGGAACGGTACAGCATGTTGGTTCGTACTGTATTTCAAGTAAGAGCCTTAAAATATGCTTTATTTCGCTGTTTTGTTATGCTCAAATATATTGAATTTGACTCACGTTTTCTTTTCTGTTATAGGCTTTAAGAGACTCAGAAGGGAACCCGTATAGTCCTTTTGAGTTTAGTTTACATCATTCCATCGATGGAAGTGTCGTCCTTCTCCCTAGAAACGCCACTCAAGTCCCTACAACTAGCACATCAGCGGCAAGTACATCAAGTCGCGTGGAGAATGGAATGAATCATCCTAGCAGTAGTAGTCACCACGGTGCCCCTCGACGAGACAAACCAAAAGAAGATAATAAAAAGGAGTAGCAACTTTTTAATTATCTTCAAAACTTTCCAGGATATCTCATTTCTCTCTAGTTTCTCCACTATTATCTCATCACACGAAATATTCAATGATGAAATGGATTCTTACGTCATTGTTGTTGTTATTGTTGTCGTTTTGTTAAGAAACCATTTATTCTTCATCTCGTCTTGTACTTGACCAGATAAACCGAAATAACGAATGTACAACTGGCAGCTGAAAATGTAGCTGATGGTAAATGCTCTTGGCTAAATGGAACTTTGAAGGCCCATACTATTTCAAAAATAGTGAATCAAGTTTGGCGAAAACTACGTAGCTTCGCCTACTACACAAAATCAAATTGTGATAACTTACAGATGTTTAGAGAAGTTTAAATCTATCTAGATATAAAAGTTGACATTGTTGTAGTTACCTTGACTACCAGTATAAGTGATTTTTCCTTTTTCTTCATCTGAAGCTGAGCATTGTCTTCTCTTGAAAATTCAACATTCAGGTTTTCCAGTGAAAAACGTATATTGGTCTCCTCGTGAAAGTGGCCTACCATGCTTCTTAACAGCATAACACAGCGTTGTAAAGTCGTTATTTTGTTTAAAAACCTTTAAGACTGTACCTCTCATAGAAATACTTCGTTTATTGTGCTCGCCGAAAGGTTTACCTTTTGATAGATATTTATTTAACTAATTACACCCAGATTTTTTTGTGGTGTAGGACAAAAAAAGTACTTAAACCAAATTGAATACTTTAATTTATCCATAATTACATTTAAATCCAAGTTAAAGAACCTTACAAAGCAAAGGTTGAAAAACTGAATTTTTTAATGTATAAAATTTGTACATTTACATATGCATTATAACTCCAATGCTGATATTAGTCCTAAAATTTCAGAAAACATTTAAATCATGCTTGTCATATAACTCTCCGGCTGTCCGTGCTTCTAATCCTTGTAGCCTTTTTAGTTATCATTTGGTCATTAACTTGGTCAGTGGGGTTAATTTTGACCTGTTGATCGTACGGCAGCTTGTTTGAATAAGGTTCTTTACAATTGGAAGAATTTATGTGAAAAGCACTTAGCTATCATACTTATTCGTATACTTTAAAGCTTAGACAATACTTTTTCAAAGACTCGACGACAGAACGCAGTCACCAGCTTGGAAGTGTTTTTATTTAATGGTTACCAAATCTGACGGTATCGTAAACTTATAGTCATATAAGTTTATTCGACCGGTTTGAAGGCAATTCTGCTTAGTAGTTGTTAAGGACAAACTATTTATGGATACCATATCCGCATCAAATTGGTACCCCCCAGGTGGACTGTGGAAAGAAAAGTTGACAATATAAAATGAGCGTCATTTCAACAATTAGTCAGTTCCTGTTTTCGTTATATCAAGTGGCTTTGATATCAATTCGAATGACAGAAGAGCACCAGAATCATAAGCTAGGAACTTGGCTGGCTTTTCTGTGCTTCTTGTGGATGAGCAAGCAAAGATGGCTTAGGAAACGACGAAAAGTGCCTTATTGAAAGAGAAAGTGCACAACTTGCTCGATAAAAATTTTAATGATAAGAAAACTAAAACTCTATCAGACTTGCATAGTGATTTGATACTGCGAATCAACTAAGTGATTATTTTTTATCATTCAAAGAAATAAGTAGCTATGTAGAAAAGAGGAATGACGAAGTGATGTCGCATAATTTGGCATATACCAGCTTCAGCCAAAGTACAAAGTGCATTGAATCTGATAAATAATTATAAATGTTGCAGCGTAAATGATTTAGCGTATGTATGAGTTATCTACAATATTATATTCCATCGCGTATTAGATGTAGTTAATAAGGTATTCTGCCAGTATTAACTGTTTTATGTGTATGCATTACAAAAGTCTTCATGGGGCATCCACACTATTTTTTAAACTGTTAACAGAAAGCTATCTATATAATCTACTCTCTGAGCAATTGTAACGCAGCATTTGATAATTATTTACTAACGGCGTCATAAGCAATTAGCCTCCACGGTATCTGTTAAGTAGTGGTTGTTTAACTTAATATCATTTTCAAATGACGATGGGCCTATCAACCAAACTAAACAATTAAACAAATATCGAACCAACGCATAGAGAAGCAAGTACCAAAAAGTTGCGTCAATGTAGTGCATGCGTTGCCTCGACAGTACGGAGTGCATTGTATGCAAAGTAATGTAACCGGTGTGACCTCAAGTGATATGTTATTGATATGAAATTGGATGTGAGTTTTGGTCAAGTTTGAATTCAAAGGAATAGTTAATCAGTTATTGTCAAGGTATAGACTAGCGTATAACGAAATCTCTTATCATGAAAGATTAAAAATATTTCAAAGCTGTAAATGAATAAGTCAAGTATACGTTTACAAAACAATAAAACGCACAAATAATTGACTAAAAACGAGAGTTTTGCTCCAGTAAGTTATTTACGCACTCTTCAAATACACACGTATTAAAGCGAAGTAATATTAATGTATAAGTCGTGCAATGTACAATTTTTTACATTAATTCACCAAATGTTTATAAACGCATAAAGATAATTGTGTGTCGCATGTTAGCTATTTTACTTATATCATACTTGATTAATTTGGCAAGGGACATGATAATAGGGCTTAATGTTGCGTTAAGAGAATTGTTGTAATTAATGTATTAATCATATTCTGCATACTCTCTTTTAGATTACATTATCAGAAACCTTAACTCCGACCGATGCAATATTTGAGATTAACATCATTACAACCGAATCGTTTATTGGTTCCCCAGAACAAACCTTTGTCAGAACCATGTTCGTTAAGGAGATTCAACGTTCGTTCGTGCGTTTGACACGTTTGATGCGAGGAGTACTATCCATGAGGCTCATTACGTTGTCGAACGGCTGGAAAGTTTCAGCATCAATATCTGGATAATCTATGTTGAAGATGTAGTAGAAGAAGTAACAAGCTAGAATAGCTTGAAAGAAGTGAACCTTCGAGAGCACCAAAGTGTCTTCACAGTACAAGTCCGCGCAGTTTTCATTGAAAGGACTGTCAGTAACAACAACCGTAGGATGTGGCCGATTTGTCTTCAACCAAGTCACTGGCTGCAAAAACAAATTCATATTAGAACAAAACATTAGACATTGGACAACAAGTTAGACTTTCGTTCTACTCGACACTACATCAATGTGTTAAACACTTACCGACTCGTACACTTTGTAGATAACGTCCGACCACTTCCTCTGCGATTGAGCGCAAGCGTATATCATAATCCTGGCTGCTGACTTTCGGGCTGGGGGAAAGGGAAAAAGTAAGTAACCACGTCACGACCAGAAATGCTACAAAAGTTCGGTACAGTACCTTCGTTTTCACCGTTTTCGCGTATTATTTGCAGCGCCTCCTTGCAGTGATTGTTAGTACAGGTGTACGTTTTCTGCTTGCACTGCTCCTTGGCATATTCTTTCAGGACGCAATTCAAATGTCTCTCAAACTCATTTACGTCCTTGTTCCTAATTCGCTCAAACTCCCAACGTATCTAAAACAAATAAATTGGCTAACTTTGTTGGGTACGCATAGAAACTGTTTTGGCAGCCTTGAAATTCTGATTTTCAATTCTACGCACTTCATCATATAGCTTGAGTCCTGGAAATATCTCCATGCAGTTGCGAACACTCAAAGATTTGTGAAAGACATCATGGTGACGTAATCGAAACGTGATTGCCATGAGGTCAGCTACTTCAGCCCGAGTGTCCGCATCCGGATTTTCAAGCTTATTGGCAACCTGTAGATCCCTTAACCGTGAAATCGCAACCCGAGCAGCTTGATTAAGCTGCTTGTAGCTCCGCACACGCTACCGAATATATTAGAATGCATGGACATTAGTGTTCGTTTATAAAAACACGGGCTTGGTATTCTTGAGCACGTACCAACAAATAATTCTCGACTGTCATTGGGACAAGATAGTCAAAAGAGGCTAACTCCACTACTGTCTTTCCATCCGCTCCAGATTTCCCCGACATGTTCTCCTAATCAAGACAGTGAATGGTTTACTTGAACGCAAACAACAAAACAAGGACAAATTGCTTATTTACAAACCCCATCTTGCTTGACTGTTGTCGCCATATCCAGTGTTCCCGACCAATTCTTGACACAAGGATTTAAATATTGTTACTCGAGAATCTGGGCCAATACTGGCTGCTAACTAACCATATGCTGAGCAAATGTCTTTCTTTCTAGTGTGCTTCGCTAATATGTCACCTCCCTGGTTACAACTGACGAAGCATGCTAGCTAACAAGTAAGTACATATAACCGAACGGCTTAATATCAACAGTTGAGCTATCGCTTCGAATCGAAAACGTGCCTAAGCACGACGGAACACGACAATCAACCCGATCAAGGTCTATCAGACAATCATTATCCACTAAAGTTGGAAGAAAACGTGGCAACTACTCATTGCACACGGGAAATGAAACAAGGAGCAGGTCAGTAAAAGCAAAAGAACGCGGGGTAGACTACCAACAAGTTCATGAGTGCGTGCTTTGTCGATATGACTACTCCGAAGGCTGTTTTTGCACAACAAGAACAAACATTGAACACAGAGGGAACATTTTTGTTAAATAAAATGTCTTTATTGTGATTTCTACCTAACATCTTTATGCTATATACGTACGACTTGACTCACCAATGTACGGAAACTCAAAGACATCCATTATAAAGAACATTTTGCGATGCGCGTATGCATCAATGGCTTAAACAAATGTTAAAATTTGTAAAAGTATCAAATATCAACTATGACGAAAAATTACGATGTGCTATTTAAAGACAATGTAATGTATCTATGTATCTTGATTTTCACGATTCATTTCGGTGAAGCAATAAAAATTGCTAAATGACTTGTAATGAATGTAATGAGATTATAAAATTTATGTTCTAAGTGTGTGTATTATTTTCGGTCCTATCTTTCTCTGGAGATAATAGAGGAAATTTAATTAAGTTACCAGTCAGATTAGGCCTACACGACGTAAATACAGTCCACAGATGTGGGTTAGTATAACGTCAGAAAATTTACTGATGTTAAAGTCTACGTCTCCATGACTTTAATATATCTTTCCCCCTTAAGCATTCAGTACAAAAATAAATCAATGTTGTGTCCAACAAGCAATGACCTGCGCAAGACAATAGATTTCAACAGTCCCTAATGGTTGGTCACCTTCTTTTCCTTGATTTTCTTGCTCTTTCTACGTCTAAGTGCATAGCAGAAAACTCGAGATGAGAACGGTTCCAGGTGCCAGCAACACGGTACATTTTTACTTATACTGTTTCAATTCGTCCACTACCCGTTTGACGAAAAGCAAACATAAACCTTTTTAATATGCGAAGTGCGTAACTGTTCCTGGGAATCTCGATGGACATATGCGCTTACAGTGACGAATTGCAAACGCATAGGACAGCATATCTGTCTCTCTAACATATTTTGATACTGAAATATACCCATTTCAACAGTTCTTTTATGTGGATTCAAACCTTAACCCTACCATATCTGGATTTAAGAGTTCAGAATAAAAAATACGATACACCATTGAGCAAGTCCATTATTTCTAACTTAATCTATTACATCATCAGCAAAATGTCAGCCCGTGTACTTTTTCGTGGCACACCGCTTCTCCACGCGCATCAGACATTTTTCAACTGGTATGTGAGCGCACGTCAATAATATTGTTCCCATAAAACTTACACAAAATCAATACACGTGCTTGTGTAGAAAACATAGTGCTAGAATACATGATATGATAAATAAAAGTAATTTAGCATAGAAAGTGACCATATTTGGTTTATGTAATATTTATTGCCTACCACCGGTCGTCGACAAATTGCTTTACTTTAAATATTATATACATACAAGAGAGGCGATAAACTACCGTTCTTCATTTTTTATTGGGCTTAAACCTTAGGACAAGTACAGCAGGTTTAAATAAACAATTAGACATGTGAGGAACCCCTATTATCATCGAAGATGGCATTTCTTTTATCTGCATAGTCATCACTTTATCAGTGTCAGACGACGGCTAGCTTAGCTTTCTTGCTAATTTTATGCTTTCAAATGATTTCTTGAATACAGTCAAGCTTTTATAATGAGTTTAAATTATGATCTTACCGTCATTGATGCCTCAACCAATTATGTGTTTTAATGTTCAAGCTAGTACCTAAAAACTCTTGGATTCATTACCCATTACCATTACATTTCCAGTATCATGAAACAATTTCGCATATAGACAAATAGTATCTGTGTCTTTGAGATTACGTTGGATCTTTGATAGGAGTGAGAGTTCGAGATTTGGAGAATCGGAAATGCATATTAAGGATACCAAACACTTTACAACGCGAGTAGATTCTTAGGAAAATACGGCTTCTCATCAAGAAAAACGACGAGCTTTTTATTACATATGAAAACAATGCAGAATGAAGATTTCCTTGAAATATATTTATATGTACCTAGATGTTTGGTTATTTAGTTCGTATATTACGTTAAAGCAATGAGGTTTAAGGGGATTCGTTGATAATACTTCCCTTCTGATCTTTCAGCATTATTACTATCTATGAAGAAAAAACGTGTAAAACAACTGCGAGCATTTGAGAAAGAGAGCCGTGGTGTTAATGTGGGTCTATGTTTTTTCAGAGGAAAGACGACAACCTCTGAGATAATAACATTTGCAAAACGTCGAATCCCTCGGCATCAGTCATTGACATGTCTTCTTCCACGAAACCGTCACTCCAGCACGCTCTCTTCTCTACCCAGGCTGAGGAGAAGAGCCGGAAATGGAAAGCCTCTAACAAGAACATAACCTCATTTCTTGAGGCGTTCATAAGCAGGAAATTGAATCTAAAATGGAATCATCATTTCAACTTTCTCTTTTTCTCTTCCTGCCAATACTTTAAAAAATATATTCTTGACGTGTAAACGTCACCAAAAGCACAGGACAGTCGATTACACATATCTCTCATCTTATTGTTACATTATGCTTTTCTCAAAGAAAAAAAAATATCTACTTCAAAGTAAAAGCCCCATCTACGTAGTTTTTTAATGTTAGTTGGTGCTCCCCAAGGATAACCTTTTTTATTTTGTTTTTGAAGCTTTTCCAAAATTCTTGCTTGGTGAGCCATATAAAATCTCTACTTTCTCCCTTTATTGTTTTTACATGAAAGAATCCATTTTCCATGCAATTTCGCTTCCCATATAAATTCCCCGTGTATTTTTTCAAGAGGAAACTTTACTCTTCCTGACATAATAGAAACTCATCTCAAACCGTTTCTCAACGATAATATTCTGTTGACTTTCATAGTAGCAGAGCTCTTCTCTAGCTTAGCACTACTCTAGAAGCAGACACGTCTCAAGCACTCTACAAAGCAGGAGTTTTTTCCCTCCCAACAAGTTTCTCCAGCTTACTCCCACGTAGGGAAAATAAAATGTTTGAAAAAAAAAATACTTTCCCGACATAAAACCAGCCAAAGATGTGCCCATCAAGGAACTGTTGGTGTTTGGGGGTGGAGGACTGTTGTTACGTGCTTGGTAAGG
>VICI01000434.1:0-38969 GCA_019593645.1 Akabosia matsudoensis | reverse complement strand
TCACGTAAAATTATCGTTACTCCTCTGCGACATTTTTCTTGAGACAACAAACGACAAACATCGATGAGGAAGTCGGGAGGCACGTCTTGATGGCGTAGTATACTGTAGAGGGGTTGATAAAATCAAGGTATTCACGCGACATCGATGTCAATTCGTTATTTACAATTCGGCTGCAATTACGCTTCCAGCTTCTCCCTTGACTTCAGAGACAGTTCAAGTGTTGGAAAACCATTACTCTCTTTAAATTAGTAACCATACGCTCTTGTATCTCTTGTTGTTGATGGCTATTCCTGACTCACTGATATCTCCATGGCTTTCACTTAAACTTTAGCGCTATTACGAATTGTCTTTCAATCTTGAGGAAGATTGGGTCAGTCCTGCGGGAGGTAACATTTGATAAGGAACTTCATGATGGAAGAGTGTTTTACCCTGATGATGATGTGATTAAACGTGTCGTATCATATAATCTGCTTGTACGATTGAGTCACTGAAAAATAATATAAAAAATATATTCCATTACTGAAAAAATTAGCATTGAGAACCATTAAATTTTCTGAAACTCGTAAAGACTTGTAAACAGTTGTTGGGCTAAAGTCGAACGCTGGGCCCATATTGTAGCAGCACAGTATGGATAACTGTAGTTAGCAAATATATTTGTATTTTGTCTTTGTCGTATCGATTCATCTTACTATTATTTATTACAGAAAATATCAACACCATTGACCATCATACTTTCAACTTTGTCCGGCATAATGCTTTTTTAGTTATTCCCATGCTCCCGTCTGTCTGCTCGTTTTTTGCGTCGCTTTTTTAATGGACTTGTCAATTTGCCAGAATAGTAGCACTTTTTTTGTAATAAATTTATGAAATGCAAGTTTTATCAGAAAATTTTAATGCGGTCATAGTTTAAACATCCATTCTACCCGCTTCCGAAGAAAATAATCTGGAACCATGTCCTTCTCTGCTGGAAAACGTTATTATTCGCATATATATATGTCGGTTTTTACATGTGGGCTTCTTAGCTAGCACAACCCTTTCATTTCATGTTGAAAGACGATGCAAAAAATCTTCAAATTTGTACCCTTTCACTTGAGTTATTGTATTACAGCGGCCAGTCAACAGAGAGAGTGCAGACTGAGCAAGAGCGTACAGGGCAATGTAAATGTATCCTAAAAAATATCTTGGATAAAGATGTCGACCCGAGCCGACACAAGTAGACGACTCGTTCCAATTGTCCAGTGACTCTCTGGGCTGATTGGCATGTACGTGACTTGACTTTCTCCAGAAAAATTGGCATTAAGCGAAGAGTAAAATGGCTTTATTCAATGCAATAAGGGGTTTGAGCAGTAGTAAGAATGCAAGAGAACTTTTAGAAGACCATATTTATGCCGCTAGCTACACAACTACACGTATTTGATTCCCTTTACTTGTATTTATGGAAAAATTTCCATAAATTCAACAATCAACCAAAATCCCCTAGTTACCGAAGTGGGGTAAACCAATCAAATGAAGCAGCCAGTTTAATGAATATAACTGAAACATGGGTAACAGTGAAGATGAAGAAGGAGACATACATAGTCTCTGCTAGAGTAGTAGACGTGAACTGAGGGTTTTACAAAACCAAATTCTGCAATAAAAGTTTTCTGTTACATGTTGTATGCACATACCATGATAAGTTCTTTTCATTTCGAAACTAAAAGATTATTACTCCGCAAATCGTTTTGAGTTTCTTTTTTAAGTTACGAACTGACTAACCATTTTGTTTTTATCTGCCAAAGGAAGGAAACAGGACAGTCACCAATAGTTTGTGTCGGCGCTTTCAGAGTAAACGAGTATCCATCAACGGACGGCTATGTTGAAGATGTGTAAGAACGGTTAACTGTCAATCACTTAGTTTCATTTGTAGGTATGTATCTAGCTTTGAATGACAGAGAAGATGCTGGCGAACGCGGGAACGGAGATATTTAGTTACCAAAAAACGGTTTTACGCCCATTTTGCCGCAATAAGCTCTTACTTAAAATCTGACCACCACTAGTTTACACCATACCACTATATCACATACTATAACTACTCCATTTTTACTGCCTTAGTGCTCGCACTAGTATACATAATATTACATCATCAAGAAATGACCGAAGTAGAAATGCTTGCTTGCGGCAACCGTACTTTTAAAAAGTTTCTCATTGTGTTTCATGTAAAGCTGTGGTCTCTGGTATTTTCTATCTTTCAGGTCTTAGCTTTTACGTTTGAACAGTATAAGACAGGCGACGTTTCCCCACAAACTTTTTTGCTACATGTTTTTTGTTCCAAAGAGAAAAGTCTTTCTTTCGCACAATGTCTCAACGAAAATGCCCTTACTCTCCCATCAACTTCACTTGTTTGTTCGAAAACTTCCGTATTCATACTATGTCTTTATGCTCGTATTTTATAATATTATATTTATGCGTTGAAAACTACCATTTTCATCTCCACATTACTAGCAGACTCACATTCACACTACAGTCATAGCTCTTCGTCGTGGCACTTTTACTAGAACAATAAACGACCTCTGAAACTACACAAAAAGTGGTTTTCAATGTTCACAGACATATTCTTTTGAGTGTTTCTGCTAGTCCAGTGAACTGGGTCAGTTCGATCGAAAATTTGGTCTCTTTTCTGTTGGCACTTGAACACATTCACTTTAAGACGGAAATCTCTTCTGCCAAACAAATGAAAGAAAAAATCTCAAGATAAACGAATGATTTTGTGTCAGCGATGCGGTGTTGAATATCAAAATGAAGAATAAGTCAAACTCGAGAGAGAGAGATATTGAAAAAGTATGCACGTATTGTTATGCATGTGGAGAAGTTATGTATTTCACATTGTTTCAATTGGCCCCTGTGTACAAAAAAGGAAAAGTCAAAACCATGATCTTGCTGTATCATAGAGGCGATGCTTTACGGGCCTTTCCTGTACTGTCTATGCGCATTTTTACATGGTAGTTTGGGGTTTGTCTTCGGCAAGTAGACTTCTTGGTACCTTGTACCTAAGTGCTTCGTAAACCGATTATCGTTTTTCTTTAAAAAATGTTTTCTCTCGTTGAACTTTCTATGATATTCCACAACTGGTAATCCAATCTGAAGTTGAACTTGGTTAAGTAGTTGTGTTAACTATAATACAAACTTCGAAAAATAACTAGCAGATCACAATACATCCATGTACTTTTGTTTTGAAAATATTGGTGGTCGCCACTCGTTTAAACACTTTGCCGCTGTAATACCTATTTCTTAACTGTTGTCCATGACAAAACTAAAGTTCGCGTACTATTCAAAAATAGTTTTGGGTTGTTATTTTATTTTTTGATGTACTAATCGTATGTATGTTTCATGTATTAGTTATTGCTCCAATTGTTTGCTTTTGATAGAGCAGTAGTTACTGGACGGATTTCACTGCACTGACGATGTTGATTGTTTCATACAGTGGTGGTGATAGAAGCAACAGCAACATTCCTTGCACTGTTACAAACCATTTTCCCTCACTGACTGAACCCAAGATCAACAAACGCAGACAAGTAGTATGCAGCGATGGTCTCTCACATTCTCTTCCTTTTCCCTAGTGTGTCTTCCTCTCATTCCCTCTCCTTGTCTCGGTTTGCTTCCTTGCACACCATTTTTTCCCTGGGCCAGAGAAGTAGCGACACAATTTGGGACCATTGCTAGTACTGCAGCACTGAATGTGTGACAGCAACTAACTTGCAATGTTTGAAGTTCCTTCAATTTACGAGTAGTGGACGGGCATGAAAACCTGAGACATACAGAAGCGGAGGAGGGTACAATTAATACTTTTGCTAAGTGTGCTGATAAATCAGATATACACGTATCCTATCTGTCCAAGGATATTAAAATTAAGTATGACTGCTGGATAATAGCTAAACGTAGTGTAAAACAACACCACACAATGAAAATGCTGTTGTTACTGGTTTAATTACTCTTCACTAAAGGATTTGAATGAACCTGCAACTCATTTGCAACTAAGCATGGATTCCCCGAACTGATATGTGGAAGTACACACAGGCGAAGTGTACACGTATTTTTCCTGGTAAACTATGGGGTGCTAAATAGTAGAGCTCAGAATATCCTTGTTCTCTCGGTCACTTGTTTGTATGAAAATACCGGAAACTATCCTTTGTTATTGCATGACAATGAAATGAAATTATTTTGGATAGCTTCGTGGGAACACCAAATTTTTACGATGGTTTAATTCCCGTCGTACCAACTCGTATAAGTATTATATCGTTTATACCATCGATACAACAATGGCGAGTCATAGTAAAGAGAATTGACATGGTTGATATGTTAGACTTTTTCCCGGCGTTTTTAGCTTGGACTGAATCAATACACGAAAGCTACATGCAAGGCAAGGCAAAGCGTCCATAAGCAGGTTCACGTAGCCGGAAATGACTGCAGAAGAAGAACAAGAAGCGTGCCAATGACGACGCAATGGCTTTTGAACGCATATAATCCAGGCCTACAATGGCATACTATATTCTGGATGCATCACCCGTTGTTTTGTTAGTTTTATTTTGTGATTTCGAGCATAATCAACACCCATGTTGGTATTTACTTCACGTAAGTTTCCATTCACTTAAAAGTTTGCTTGGCCTGACCAGTACCACTACTACGAACACCGATTCTCCTCATAATAATCGCTAAAAATTATAAATGTCGTAAGGCACGGCCACGTCCGAAGATTCATTGTACGGTCTAGCTACATTCGGAAAACCAAAGAAGCAACGAAAGTGAATTTTATAACCGGTCACGCTACTGCCTCCATATACATAAGAATACTCCTCTAGCATGTTACAGGCTTAGGCATACAAATATATGTATTCGCGCTACCATCATGTACGAAACATTTGTAGCGCTTTCTTTCATTTCTCTTCGACTTTCTTTCAAAGTGTTGTAGGTACTCGCTCATGTACCCAAGGCATGCTTTCTTCCATGAAAAAACCGGAGCAAGTGAACAAATCAGCATCACCCGTAGTACGATTTGTATACTATTATTATTATTGTTATTACCGACGTGGCGTCTAGTAGTAAATCTGTTTTAAAACTTAAGGAAGGAGTAGTTGGTAGTGATCGCAACTCTCCTGAAACTCTGCTGGGTTTGTTATTATTATTATTATTAGATTTTATTCACAGACCATAACACAGTTATAGCAGAGTACAACCGGGTCCAGTAAAATAAAGAGAAAAAATTAAAGGATTGAAGTTTAAAAACGGATTAGTTACATTCATGGTTAATATAATGAGAGTTTTAGTAGATGTAAATGTAAGTATTTTGGGATATACCATTACCAAATCATGCTGATTATGTTACTTTGCGATGAAAAGGTGTGAAAATTTGGAACGTCGGGAAAATGGAACAATCGATGAAATGTAAATGAAATTGTCCCGAAAAGGCTCATCGACATCCCGGAAATTGTGAAAATCCGCTAGAATAATGGACACTCCAGTTCTCATAATGGACGTACAACTTCAAAGAACCTATACGCATGTTGAGATTGCCTTGATAGAATATGATGTACCTTTCGGGTGTATGGGGATAACTGGCGCTTACGCATCAGCTCCATACAGGCAACGTAGAAGGGTCTTCAGATGACAGAGCTACTTAGTTTTTGTGAGCAGAACGTTCGGCTGGTCAGGTACTTTACTTTATTTTATTCTTTGTTTGGCATAGATCATATTTTATTTGCCATTTAGCTTAGGCTACTTATGTATTTCCGTTACACCGGTTTCTCAATGAACCCAAAAAGTCTTCCTTTCGTGTCAGCTTGCCAGTTACACAGACACATGAAAGAATTGCAATGATAGTTGATAGCACCGCTTAGTATAGTATAGAGAAAGAAAAGCAATCAGAATCAAAAAGGTATTGACAACGAAATAAATCAAACATTGGAGGCGTCGAGTGTATGATGAATAAAAAATGTATTCTTTTTTAAATTTATTTACAACGACGGCGAAAACAAGGCTTCGTATGACGACTTGATCAAAATATGTAGGCAATTGCGAATTCTGACGAAAACGTGGACAGAGAGGGAAAGTATCATGGTTCGGCTAGTTATCATCGCGACGTAGTCGCTTTCCTTTGGCTATCCTTTAACAACAAAAACTTTTAATGTTTGCTGAAATACATATTGCGTTACGTTTCATACTATTTATGCACTTAGCCATGTATCCGTGAGCATGATTTTCCACCACAAGAAATTGTTTTATAGCTGCAATGCATTGAATTGTTGTAGCATTAATAGCTTAAGTGGTAGAGTAGGTTGACTCTCCAAATCCAATAAGAAAGAAGCACTGAAAGCAACCTCGTCGTCACATTTATTGCAAGAAACGAACCAACTCCACCTCGTCTTCTGCTTTTACAACTACTTTTAATACGAAAGTAAATAGTGTTTACAACTGCAGCCATGTCACTATTCCACCGTCATTCTTGCTACGTCCATCAAAAATGAAATGCTCCAACTTACTATAACGTACTGTCGATATTTTTTACGACAGCAAGGAACGTTTTCGCTATTTTAAAAACGGCTTGGCTTGTGCCTCAATTATTATGTGACAGAAGTATTCCTTGCTCCACAAAGGCTCATTTAAAGCCACTCAGTCAGTCGGTTTATTTAATTCTGAGACTTTGTAGCAGGTTTTTGTGTAAGTACTCTGTGTTGCGAATTGCAGAGAATGAATTCGAGGAATTGAAAACGTACAAAGTACAACCGTGTTAGAAAATGAATAGGAAAAAAGTGACTTGTATTGAGACGTGAGAGTAACTTTTTGAGCCTTAAAATGTCAAACGATAATACCAGAAGTTAGGCAACCGTTGCTTGCAATCATGGTTATGAAAACATGTGCATGAAACATACTGCGTCCAAGTAGAGGTGACTACAATATATTAACTCACAAAACTAGGTAATGTTGCAAGGGATCGAGAAAAGAGATACAATAATACCACAAGAAGGAGAGAGAGACACACACACGCACACTGACAGAGTAAGGAAAAGAGAGCGAATGGAAAAAGGAAGGAAATGAAAAAAAAATCTAATTTTCAATGCACATCCTCCAACGCAAATATATTCCTTCGATGTTCCAAGCGACGTGTGATAGGTATGCGAAGTATAAAAACACCAAAATCCACTGTGGTAAGACTAAATGAGAAAACTCGGGTCAGTTTTTTCTGTGGTATAACAACAAAAAGTAATAATGGAAATGAAAACATATAATAATAATGGCCAGCTTTTGCTGAACTCACACAGTTTTGGGAATATCGATATGAACGACTCTCCTTCTATCATTCAGTTTGAATGAAATTCTAACAAAAGAAACTGCAAGTATAATAGTCCACAGAAAACGAGCTTTCAAAAATGTAAACTTCAACCTGAGTTTTCAGAATTTAGATGAAGTATATGCCTGGACTAAAATACGTACAAATATATTAGCATTAGCATAATAAGAACCAAACATACAGAACAGAAAACCCGTAACCCTTTCGCATGGTCATAGCGGCATATTTTCTGAAGTTGAGACAAGTTTCCAGAAGAGTGTTTCACGATTTGCTGCTACCAAACCCGAAGTAAGCTGGAAAATATGTACCTGGAAAATGATATTATCGTCGTTGCATGCATTCTACTTACAGAAAAGAAGAGGCTTTTTAACGTCAGCGAATGAGCAGACCTTAAATAAATAATCATAAAACTTAGAGACAAGTGTCTGTTTGGATTTTTCCGCAGTGAAGAGGGACGAAATGGTTGCATTGTATGGTATTGTAATACGACATTGGATCGTAGTCTCTTTATCGTCATATTATCTAGATTAGCAGCTCGCGGTGCATGCCAATATTTGCGCTCATGAAAAAGAAGATTCCCACTAGGCCGTGGATGTATATCCTTTTGTAAGACTGTTTATGCATAACACCTGGAGTAATCGTTCTATATGTACGAGGAAACTTTATTATAAATTGGTGGTTGTGTTGAAAATATGGCTAATTTGCCATCAGCCTCATATTCGTTTAGCAATCGCAATGCAGACCCCAGTTATAGTAAAATCGCTCTATAATTGCCTTCGTTATGATTGCATTTCGTTATTATTGGCCAACTATTCCCCGCCCTTCAGTTTTACTTGCAAATTAATCTCCATATAATTGACAAATCTATGATTGCCTTCGCTATTATTACCGTACCTTACATTAACCTTCCGATATAAAACACGTTAAAAGTACTTCCTCTATGATTGCCTCCACAGAAACTTCATCCTCACTGAAAATTTCAAAGAAGATTTCGGTAAAATTAGGAGATTTGTTTGCCAATGAAAGGGCACAGTAAGTACACATATAGACATTATTTACATCAAAAATTATTCAATGCCATACACAAGATTTTGGCGCCAACCATCCGCAAACTCTCTTTATAATGGCGGATGAAACTATCGCAAAGTACTCTGTAATATTGCTTTCTTTATAATTGGCCTCGAATTCTTTCTCATTGTGGTGCAATTAAAGAACCGTATTGTTTAAAAAAAGATTTTTCTTTACCAAACATTTCCTTAGATATTTTTTTCTTTGACTTAAATTTTCTGGTTTTTTTAGGTGCGGTGCATGACAAGAAATTAAATTTTAGGATTAACACTCGTAAAAAAAGGTATTCTGTAACGGTAAAAGTTGACGTAGGTGATACTAGCTCTGCAAATGAATCTAAGCTCCGATTATTCTTTTCTTCCGCACAATTGATAATTCAACCAGTTCGCTTGTACACACTTGCGAAGTATCGAAAGCATCATGCAGCACTACTTTAGTGCATGGAACATTTCTTTGGTTAATATGTCATTTGAACTTTGCTCACAGTTGGCGAAAAATGGTGAACCTACATGACCGGAATATCATTGGTTGTTGGTAATATGAATATGTATTAAGTTTCAGATCTGTAAGTCAAAGGACGTAGGAGTTTTGGCGATAAACAGACGGACAGACGGACTGACAGCACTTACGATCTTATAAAGCAGCCTTCGCTACTTAACAAGAAAAGCTCCTTAAAGGAGTATTTCGTAGAAAAAAGAGCTCCTTCATTACGTAGTCGCTACTAAATCCGCTCCCCTTGGAGCCTGAACAGCAGGCCTAAGTCTTGAAAAAGATGATTATCTTTTGAGTCTTTAATCTCTTACACAGATTTTGATGTAAATGTAGCGATATCAACTTCAATGTCCTGTTTGTGTTTCAAAGGCACAGATATTGAAAATAACTTGCAGACCGATTCGTAAACAAAAGCTTAGCAAGCAACGAACAAACAGTTCAAGTCAGGGGTACGACCATTGTTTCAAGGTACTCTTATGAATTGTTTCGTAAATTGCAACACAAGCAATTAGTATATTTCAATTAAGATTCAGCAGACAAAGTTTCAGCTTCAAACTCATGCGAACGAAATTTCACAAATCGTTCAGAGCCCAGTACGCGTCAAATGCAAGCATGTTAACTTATCAACATGATATACTTATTATTTGGTTACTGTTATATTGAAGTAATTTTTTTTGGTTCTATGTGATCGTTTTGTACTTCAATGTGACGTACAAAAACTGAAAGTACATGGAAATGGTGGTTGGTACACACGTACAACTATTCAGCCCAAGTAATTCCACCCATTAATGTCGAAGTTTCAACACTCAAAGCTTGAGAGGAGTCTGAAATTCGGTCTAATCCTGGCAAGACTAGCTTTGTTTATTACTTTGTTGCTGCTTTTCATCGGATATTTCCAATGTCACTATTGTGCGAACTAATTCCGTTTTACATACTAAACAGAACTTTCTCAAAATAATACTTTGGTAAAAGTAATAAATCGAACAAGTTCTGATTGTCTTGTGGAATATTGGTGTCACATAAATTAGTTAATAGTTGCTCAGTTTAAGCCATGAGGAAACGAAGGAGAGATTACACAACATGAAATGCTTACAAGCATTCAGACCACAGACGCGACGTGACAAAGTGCATACGGTGACTCCCGTCGCAGCGTATTTTTACTAACCCAAAAAGCGCTTTTAACTACTGCGTGTTCAATATTTCTTTAGAAATTGAGCGGAGGCCAATTATTATTTGCGAAAAACAACAGATTTTATGCCCGATTACATCTACCAATATTCTTATAGCTGTTCTCAGAACACATTCATTGATTCCAAGTAGGTTTGCTTCGCCTTTTAGAGGTAGGTGTGAATTTTAACAATTATTTGAGCCGTTGTTACTTTTATCATTTGCAATGTCTGTCCATTCGGCATACACATCTTCGAATAGCAGTTAAGTTGAAAATTGAGGCAAACCTACATGGCACACGGCTTTGATTGTTGTTGGCGCGAATCAGTACAATGTAAAATTACAAGACATTAAAATCAGTCAATCAGTATATACGTAAAAGCTCAGACCTACCTAACCTACCAAAAAACCCACAACTTAACTTCAGAACCAAATACATTTTAAGTTGAACAAGTGAGAAAGAAGATGCAAGTCGAACAATTCATCGGATGGGCTATAGCAGACAATTGTATGCACATTAAAATAGATATTACAAAATGTCAATGATGAGTTTCCCATAATGGTAAACACGATACACAAATGCCAGTTGCGTTGTGTTACCAGCCATATGTGCAGGTGCTAGTATTAAAGCTGTTACGCTACCCCTATCGGTCGTATCAGTCATCGCTTTTTATACTTTAGCTTGACTTCGAAGATTCAATGAAAGTGAAAGGCAGACAGTGCCGGAAAGAGGAAACACAAGGCTAATATAAGAGAGTTCGGCTTACTTAGTCCTTGATTTATTGCAATCTTCGCGCCACGATTTTATTTTGGCGCAACTAATTATCCGCAAACACTGCTAACCAATTAAGCACCAAACAGTCTCGATGTTGTCTGTGCGAGTGCATACTTACACAACGACGCCGATCGGCCAAACGACGACGTGCAGCAACTTGTAGAAATCTATTTCTTTAAAAAACAGCATAAACAAGCAGTAAATGCACGTAGTGCATTCGTTTGCCTGCATCTGCACATTCAACCAGTCTATTCCTCTGATGCACTTTCTCCACACAAATTACTAGACATGAAGTAATCAAATATTCAAAAAAGTGAATTTCTAAAGCCAACATCGGCAGAAACAATGCCCTGTTGACACACAAATTCTTAAATGTTGTACTTATATCTATTAGATGAATCAGGCATGAAAATTGCTTTACATTTGTTTTAATTACTTCCCCATAGTCATCCATCCTTGGTTTTGTTTACAATGTTGGTTAGCCGGCATAAAGCATACTACTTGGCACTTTTTCAAAATATACTATGAAATCGCACCATTTAGTGGAAGATACATTTTCATGAGAATTCCTTTAACTCATTTCCCTTTATTTATTGCAAAGATTAGCGTTAGCGAGAAGTGAGTATCTTGAATAATAATATAGCAGAGACAACTTTCTTCAGATCTATATTTTATGCAGCTTCTGCTTATTACGATTTGGTATCAGTATTGACAATGACCTTAGATTAATTGCGATAATTGACAATATTTAACTGTTATTTCTCTGACCAACCTTATTTTCCCAATATCCAATATAGGATAACATACAAGTATATACACACGTAATCCACAAGTTTTCTAATAGGTACAAGCTTACATTCATTGCTGTAAGTTTCACTATTTCGTTTCTCTTTAAATATAAAGAGTTTAAAATGTGATAGAAAGATCCGCATGGAAGCAACGAACATTCCAGTAAATGATGCAAGAGGAAGGAGGGCATTTACCTTATGGTATCCTCTCTTTTCGTCTCGTCTAGTTTGAAGGGTCTGCTCAACTCACATCTTGCAATCGTAGAGGTGCAATGCGATGAATATCAAGTTCCCCTTATTTTGTCGCGTGTCAGCAGCTATTCCTCAGATGCATCCCTTTTCGATGCTGCTACAAATGAATGTTTTTCTTACGCTTTGATAATGCTCATGCCAGCAGTCTTCTTAAGCCATACAAGTTAAAACGCTTTGGTCATGGTGGATAATTGTACAATAACGTTTACACTAGCCTGTGTCATTTAATTTACAAAGATAGCACGGTAGGGACTTAAAGGAACCAATATGATACAAGGGTGTGCAAGATTAGTCATAATCATAAATGATCCGTCGCACATGCCATATCCAACTGATGTTTTTTTATTCTGTACCAGTGCTATGTACTACATCATACTTGTAGTAAAGAAATTATTCTGTGGACAAAAGAATTTCAAAGAGTAAACCAACGACTCGTATGAAATGATAGCATGAGGTTACGCTCTTACTGTGTGTGATAGTTGGGTAATTGTATTCTTCACAAATGAACTGAAGTAAGAAAATATTGTCCAACGAAAAATAAAAAGGAGTCACATTACGATGCACCGTTTGTTCCCTCTTTGAGTTGTATAGGAAGTAGGGACGGGAACCCCATGTTTCCGATCCACAGATCACTCGAAATGTAGCTAATTGATGTGAGTCGAGAGGATAATATGACGTCTTCTTAACGTCAAACGAAGGCTTTTTTGTATTAGCATTGCTTCTAAACTACGGTCTGTAAATGGTGGCATGCAAGTATTTCGTCCTGTCATTAATTCGTCAATATTAATTATTGCCAAGATACAGTAATATCTTCAAAGAATACGTTATTCGCCTTTAAAAAGAAACTACAGTCGCTACTTTGTAAGGAAATACGGAAATTTTTAAAATTGCAACAAATAATATTGTAGCTTTAATTAGGAATTTACCAAAACACGATAGCTTTGGAGAACTTTAAGTGTGTAGCATTATCAGATTTAGCTTTTTACCTGCCAATATGTCTACAATGTTTAGGGTGTTATTCTTGTTTTAGTATTGGTTGCCGATGTCATAAATATAGACGTTGTACTTTTTCGTATAAAATGGGGAAACTTGAACTATTGAAACTTTTTCGATAGGGACAAAGCATAAAGAGCAAAAATCAATGTAAACGTCAAAGCTTTTACGTCAGCGGTTACGGATAGCTCCTTGTTTATGAAAAGACGTGTATTATTATGTCGTTGTTTTTTATTTCATTTGGTAGCATCATATCAATACAGTTATTAAACAATTATCTTTTGGGGGAAAATGCTGAACGTTTGTCAGAAGTAAATATAATTGACAGCCTGTGAAATAACTCTCATACTTTTTAAAAATAGAAATAGAGTTACTGGACATCACTCATATAAAAATCAGTTTTTATAAAATATGCAGACATGAATATGTAGTGTCACGCGTTTCTTACTATTTTTAGAATTTTTTTGCTAATTCGTACTTTAACATTGGGAAGTTAATGACATGTTATAAGAAGAGCTCGTATAATTTTCCCTGTAATACTACTCTCGTGGTATGTGCAAAAATGTGATTCATTCAGCGACAACTCGCTTCCTTTTATAATTGTCGTGCGCATGGAACTACTACTTACTCGTAATCTTTGCTTTCAAGTGAAAACACATTAATTTGAGTTTCGCATGAAAGTTTTTCGCACAAAACAGTTCAATTATTAAAAGTACTTGATTGTCCTGGTGTAATTTACAGGTGACATCAGGACACACGACAATTCCAAAAATGTAATGAAAGCTCACATTTCCCGTGGATTAATAAGAACAGATTACGGCAAAATTGGCAATATGGTTCTAGGCGGAACTCTGAACATTTAGCCACTATCGATAAATCCGATCATTCCAAAAACTTATCGCATAAGAAATAGATTGAAACAATGCAAGTAATAATACATGAAATTTAGAAACTAGTCCGTCAGCCTGAGCAAGAGGTTTATATACCGCCAACCGCAGAGAAAACGGTTACGCTAACCCTCGTTGGACGATTTATTTTTTCCGATACAAACGGTGGGGCTGTAATTTAGTCCGATAATAATCAGCATTTTTGCTTCCCTTTATATCAAATACATTGAAGGTTTCCTAATTCTTATGATTAAAGAAGGTAGCTTGCTTTAAGGTCTTAAGAAATCAATGGGCTTAGGCTGACAGAACAAACATCGGTATTTTGGTATTTTCAACTTACTTTAATCCTTTTACTACGATTTCACCGCCTTTTACGTAATTCGCCTGGTCTTGGTTATATCAAAGTATCCGTTTTCTGGCTTTATATTGGACCACACCAGTTCGACAGATGAGAAGCATACGGAGGGAGCTATGTACATATAAGCAATGGTAGACCACATTAGATTAGAACAGAAGCTGGATCATTTCCGCTTCAGATGTAAAATGAATATCCATATACTTCCCCTATTTCGCAGGTTCGTCTTCTAGTGGACATGATTGTATAAAGAATAATCTAAATACCATGAGTGGTCTTTAATCTTCTGTCATGTACAGAAATATCATGATATCGTCTGAACATGTACCCATAAACAAATGATTTAAGAAGCACTACTTGATCCAAAAAAGTATCGCTGCTATGCTCCAATCAAAATGTTGTGTTGCGCTTTGTGTGATGTTAAACCAACGCGTGAGCACCTTCATCACACAATCTTGAATTCTAATTTCAAAATATTGAGTAAACCTATGTCTGTCATACGCATAGAAGATAATCGCAGAAACCTAGTATGATTTCCAATACGTCAGAAGCAGTGGACGGCTGCCCGAACAGACTGCGAAACCGTTGCCCTTTTTTATGAAGTATAAGGTAATTACCATGTGTGCCAGTATGGATTTCCCCGATGCTGATCACCTGCATCCCTTTTTGCCTCCGCGATAAAAAGCAGAGAGGGTTACTTGTTTCACGCCACAGTGAATCCAGCAGCAGAACCAGGAGGCACACAATTACACTATGAAGTGTGCAGTATGGTTTACATGAACGACAGTTCACGATTTTGATGGCTCTTCTTGTGTTTTTTTGAAGTCGCCACTGGTGCTACCACACATATAGCAAGGGAACTTGACTTTTTTGTTCAGTAATGTTGACAGTTCAATACACTTCCTTCTTGCTGGAACGCGTGCCATCTGTGAATTTAATATTTTCTCTATTGTACTTCCGCTTATTTCTTCCTTTGTCAAAGTATTCTAACTCAGTAACGCACTAAACTATCATTTTAATACCGACTCGGACGAAAGAAACTGGAGGGAAGGAATTCATCAGTCAATTCGTGTTTTGTATTGTATTGGGCTTTATTTCCATTAAAAATGGGAAGTTTACAGATAATCAGATGAAAACAATCTACTCTTCTTATCCTAACTCCTTTCGTGACGATTCTTGCGCATGGCTTCACATCTATGGGATAGATAGGATAAGGAAGGATGATTAGGTAGCACGCACATGCATCGTTCCCTTACGTAATGGACAGAATCTGTTCGTTGCTACGTTAAATAAAATGTAGGCTCATTTCGATTTCAAAATTTGTAGCCAGTTGGATAGGTGCGGCTGACTTGAACTTGGATGAGTAAGCAATGTTTTAAATTATTTTTGCAGAAGCTCTCGAAGTGTCCATTAAATTTTCATTTGGAATGGCAGATTTGCAGTTATGAAGATGTCGAGGATGTGTGATATATGCGTTCCCTACTGGCTGAGACCAGTGACCGTGTGAACGAATGATGAGCAAAGACACGTGTGAAAATACATGAAATAAAATTTCAGAACTCATCATTGTTTTATTAAATATAAAATATGCTTCTTCGACTTCTTGCATATTCAACACTTTCATTCCAAACTACATGAAATTATCCTTTTCATTTCTTTCATTTGTAGGCATTCCTAACTCAGCAATAAATTATGTCAATTTGAAATATAAAACCGGTGCGGTTGTACACACTTGCAAAGTAGCGAAAGCGCTATAGCAATGTAGCATTACCTTAGAAAGAACTAGCGATTATCAGAAAGCGTGGCCGATTTTTCTGAAACTGTCTGACAAGCATGCCCTTAATGATACATACCATTGTGCCAAATCTCAAGTCGGTATGTCAAAGCGTTTCTGAGACATCGCGATAAGGGACGGATGGACAGGCAGCACTTATAAAGCAGCTTTCGCTACTTAATAATATCAGTTTGCACATGACCTCGGAGAGAAATTCCTGACTCGTTCAAATCATCATTTGACATTAGTGTTCATATATAAACTTCTACCCGATACAATCAACTCAACCTAATCGCATTTTGCACGGCCATATTCCGTACTTACACTTTGGGCAAGTCCAACTGAAATCGCGAACATCGTCGTAAGTACTGAGTAAATATTGCACCGCTGGAAAAGACCATTAAAAAATCCCGTGCATTTAGTTCAAATTCAAACATTTTTTGATTGACATTTGATTTTTATATTCACATCGTACTGTAACATGGTTCTGCTTGAATATGCAAATTAAGTTTTATGATTCATTGTTTCGGCCAAAGGTCAGGGAAATAAAACGTTTTTGCTGAATTAGTATATTACATGGTCAAAAAATTACATAATTTAAACCGCTGTTATGTCCATCAATACTATCTTACACAACTAAATAGAAATGCCGCTCATGCGGCGGGAACATTAATTTCTTATTTCTTTTACCGTTTACACAATTATGCCTGCAGTGTATTCGCATTAATTATTCGTTAAAATTTCCTGTTTCATTTTGATAGCATTGCAAAAGCGACAAGATCTTGCGTGATAGTTGTAATGATTCTCAGTAAAAGCATGTTCATAACAATTATGTGATACCAGTTGTCCAATCGTGCATAGCGGGCGTTATTATAAGAATGGAAACCTTGTGTCCATTCGCAAGGCCTTTTCGAACACAACATTTTTCATTTGCATACATTTCGTCAGCTTTTTCTCGAAACGCAACTACTTATACGAATTAGGAGGTTGTACGCATTTAGGTATATGTCACAATATTATCTAACTGGTTGTCTAGTTCTGTTCGAGTAGCTACGGCTTTACTGCTGTGTCGTAGTTTGATTCCTTATCACAGAAATGTAGGCTTATTTCTGATAGGATTGTATTGAAAACTAATCCAAATTTGAAACCTTTATATAACTATATTGGAAGTCAATCAATCCTGATTACTTCCTTAATACCGTTACGACACGAGGGTATTTCGAACGGGTATTTTATCTGTTACGCCATTTGCATTTCACTTGCCTCTAAAATCGACAACTCAAGAATATGGCAAATTTTTTCAAGGCAGCAACAGACAGTATTAAACTGTGGACAGAATACTCAAAAGGAAGAGCGTGTCCAACTTCAATTAATTGAACATGTGCGCTTTTCTGCAAATGCTGTCAATCGATATCAAACTCGTCATCGGTAAACGGTTACAAAATGCAACTAATTATGTATGCATACAACACTGTTAAACCAAGCTAATAATTTATTTATGAACCATTTGTGCAGAAAGTTGTCCTCTATTTTCTGTAGCCTTAAAGTGTAAAACCAACGTTTGCTGATTCGTATCTTTGTGCAAACGACTTAAATGAAAAGGATTTTCATACAACACGCGTGCAGAACTATGCGGAAAAACGAAGCTCACACCTTAAAAAGCCTATAAAACTGGAATTTAGATAATTTATCATGATTTTAACTCCCTATTCAAAATTACAATAGCGATCCCCTATGCGGTTTATTAGCGGAAATTTCGGAAGTTTTTTCTTTAAATGAACCGTTGCCTCTGCTAACTATGCTTTGTAGAACTTTTTTGAAGTACACTTTTCAAGGGCAAGTTTGCAAGCATAGAAAAGGCTCTCTGGCTGTGAGTTTTCAGTGTCAACCATATTGTGGAATGCATGTCACAGAATCTTTAAGAATAAAACGTTGCAACGCTTCAAATTAAACATTGTGAAAGGGCACCTGCAGGTACCTATGCTAGCCCTGATGTGCTTACCAAGTTTCAGCCTAATAGATGTAACCGTTTAGGAGATACGGAAGTCGTAATTTCCTCTTGTTTAACCCCCTTTGGAACCCCGGGGGACGACTTGGGGACCTGTGCTTATGGTATTGTTAATGTCTCATATAGAGCTATCTTCTCACCGAAAATGGACACCCGTTGCCATTCAAAAATATTTTTGGCACCTGCAGGAACATGTGAAGGGCATATCTTAAGGGCTCACTAAATACTGGAGGCATATCCATAAATATTCCTAATGTACGTACCAAGATTCAGCTTAATGGAGTAGATTGTTCAAGAGATACAGAGGTCGTAATAGCCTTTTGTTTGATCCCAGGGGGATGACTTGCGGACTTGTGCTGGTGATTTTCTTAATACCTCATATAGAGGCATTACCCTACCAAAAATGAGCCCCCGTTTCCATTTTAAAAGATTGTGGGCACCTGCAGGAACCTGTGAAGAACTTATCAAAGAGGGCCCAAAAGTTCATATTCTTCCTTGGGATTATACTAATGCCCCCGTTTCATTCCGGATTATGTGTGTAGGCTACAGGCCTTACACGGAGTCCCGGAACCATGGACAGGCGAACAGACTAAGAAACGGGATACTAATCGACGACCACGTGTTACCTTATGAAGCTATTGCACCGAAATACTCAATAATGCACACTTAGGGAATAGTCTATGAAAAACCGTCGCGAAAAACTTTTTTGGTGCAAAATAAACGAAATACAAAATTTGTGCTAAGAAGTACAGTAAAACTTGCATACATGGTGTTATACTTCAGCCACAGACTGTGTGTGCGATTCCACATAAAGATTACAATGAAAGAAAAAAAACACGGCTGCTAATAATTGGATTTTCGAACCACCAGTAGTAGCAAATAAATGTGTATCAGATTGCTGAATACTCAGGTGCACACAAATATTGATGCCGTTGCATATTAAAAGAAAAACTATTCCAAGGCGTAGTCATGCAATGTTAAAAGTTTTATGCACTATGTGCAATTTAGTAGTTTTTGTGACACTTTGCGACTGTAAAACCCAGTTCACCTCTTCTTCCAGGAAGTGAATAATGGTTTGGGGTACAAAAAATAAAGGAAAACAACTGCATATTATGGCAAAAACGCTATGAAAGGGGCCTTGAGATTTGCGTTGTGACACCTTAAGCTGAAAGCCACGTTACCTATTATTATGTCAAAATACCAACGTTCACTTATACTATTTCTAAGCAACAACGTACGACATCTCTGCAATTTTGTGAGAAGGAAACAACCAAATTTTGAAAATCAGAGACATATCTAATGTTTAAAGCTACGATCTCTCAAGTAGTGAAAATTATATCTATCGTCTGTACTCTGTAAATCCCATTCTTAACAAACCTCCAATTTTGAAGATTAGTTATAATTTGTAACTGTGTCATCATTCGTTTTGTAATCATTTTAGAAACTGAGACATTGGACATAGACATGAGACTGGGAGACGCTCTGATTTCGATGCAAGCATTGACAGTAGTCACATTGCCCTGACTGAAGTTCCAAACATATTGTTGATTTTGCCGCGAAGCTAAAATCCTAGCTCCTCCAAATCTTTTCAGAGACGACAACAAGCAAGCCGGATTAGTTTCTTGATTGCTGCATTGTTTAAATGCCTTCTTAATAGATCTCTTCAAGGAATCAATATAGAATAAATAAACTAGAGTGCCTTTTTAAGTTCATTTAAATTTTACTAAGTGATTAACAATAGAGTCGGTTCTCTACAAGCCAAGGTTTCACAGCGTTCAAGGAAACTAAAAGTCGTGAATATCTTAAAATCATTGTTCACAGAGGATTTCTTGACGTGGTAGGTAAGTGCTCACAATTGCACGAAGTTAACAAACAGATTTCCGATATTTTATATATTCTTATTCTATTTTTGATTGTTGATTTCTTTTTTTTTTCGTAGGATTATGGAAGTTGTATAGTAAACCTGTGCCATCAAAATACTGGTTGTTAGCGGAGTCGGTTCCAAGACGGTGACGATTTGTTGTACACGGTTACAATCAAGGTTTGTTGCGACACGAAAAATCAGTATGCGTTTGATTTGCCACTATTTAATTTGAGTTTGTCCTAAATGTATTCACAGGGATTGATTTGCAGTAGAAAATGAACTTAGTCGGTCGCAGTTTGTAGACACCTTTTGAAGTGCGATTCAGATAGACGAAAACTATTGCGATTAGGATGAGCGGCAGAAGGTTGCGACAACATGGAACAGGTGGGGGAAATGAGAATATACCGCCTTCACCAGTGGTAACTATTGATGAGGACGAGGAAATGGACTCAGGTAGTGACGCTGTTTCTACAACTGCAGTAGTTGCTGGAAGACAGGAGGAGGCTGAGGCAGATTCCTCTGACGCTGCTGGTCTTAGTACTCCAAAGAAATCGTCACGTTTGTCTATTATGTCCCCCATTAAGTTGCGTGAAAAGGATAGGAAGACATCTGTGCCTCCAGATCAAGAGAAAAAAGAACTTCGTGGTAAAGATGAGAAGGAAACGTCTGGGGATGACGAGGAAGACATGGGACCGACTTGTTATTCCCCAAATCAAATCATAGACGATGACGACGAGTGTGTATATGACAACGAACTTTTGGATGAGTCAGAGCAGGAGGAATTGAAGGGTCCCGAAGGGGCAGCATTTCAAAGTCGATTGCCTTCAGATAAAATGTCAACAGCAGAGGCATGCGCGTTCCCCGACATTGCGCAGTCTCAGTTACAGTCTCAGAAGCTGTATGTACACGTACGGAACAGGATTCTTCAAATGTGGTTGGAAACTCCCAGAAAAGAACTTACGCTGAGGGCAGTATGGGAAAATCTAGAAGATCCGTATAACAGTGACAAACGGTTGGTCTCCCGAGTGTATGCCTACCTAAATAGACATGGATACATCAACTTTGGTCTATTTGAAATGATGAGCCCTCCACCAAAACCGAATGGCAAGCGGGTAATTATCATTGGCGCAGGTGTATCTGGCTTAGCTGCCGCTCAGCAATTGAAACGATTTGGATTTGAGGTTATCGTTTTGGAGGCGCGAAACAGAGTTGGTGGAAGGGTGGTCACGTTCCGGAAAAATCAGTTTGTAGCAGACTTGGGGGCAATGGTGATAACTGGCCTTGGAGGAAACCCGATAAATACACTTTCGAAGCAAATTAAGATGGAGCTCCATAAGATTAAGCAAAAGTGTCCACTCTACGAGTCTAACGGGAATACAGTTCCAAAAGAGAAGGATGAAAAGATTGAGAGAGAATTCAACCGACTGTTAGAAGCCACTAGTTATATTTCGCACATAGTTGACTTCAATTATGTTAACTCGAAACCAGTTAGTCTGGGAGAAGCCCTGGAGTGGGTAATTAAACTTCAAGAAAAACAGGTGAAAGAAGAGCAAGTCAAGTATCTCAATGAAATTCATGCCATTGTAGAAAAGCAAAAGGACGTTATAGAGAATATGCTTGTGCTGAAGCATAACATTGATGAACTCCAGGATAAGCTGAAAATTTTGAAGGGAGAAATGTCCAAAAAAGACCCCACCAAAGAGTTTGCTTTCAAGGCAACCACCGTTGACCTCAATACAGCTATAGAAGAATATGAAAAGCTTGAAATGGACCTGAAGTCATTAGATGAGCAACTAGGGGAAAAGGAAAAAGAAGAGCACGAAGAGGTCTATCTGACAACAAGAGACAGGCAAATACTTGACTGGCACTTTGCTAATTTGGAGTTCGCTAACGCAGCCCCCTTATCCAATTTGTCGTTAAAACATTGGGATCAGGATGATGATTTTGAGTTTACTGGGAGCCATTTAACCATTCGGAATGGATATTCTTGTGTTCCAATGGCATTAGCCAGGAATCTAGAAATACGACTCCAAAAAGCAGTACGTGAAATCAATATTTCGGAAAAGAATGGAGTAGAAGTTGTTGTCACAGACTTGACGAATCCGGATTCTTGTGAACCTATCAAAATCAAAGGCGACATGGTCTTGTGCACTTTACCACTTGGTGTTCTACGTCATTCTATCAATTTCTTTGCGGGACAGATTATTCCACAAGCAAATATCAACTTCAAAACAATATGTGCTTACAATGTAGTTCAATTCACTCCTCCCCTGCCAGAATGGAAAACAGACGCCGTCATGCGTCTTGGGTTTGGTAACCTCAACAAAGTTGTTCTCTGCTTTGACAAAGTGTTTTGGGATCAAAATTGTAATCTGTTCGGTAGTGTGTCCCATACTACCCAAAGCCGAGGGGAACTTTTCCTGTTCTGGAATCTTTACAGAGCTCCTGTTTTGTTGGCCCTAGTTGCTGGCGATGCAGCAGCAGTTATGGAGGAAGTGAGTGACGATGTAGTTGTTGGTCGATGTATTGCTGTTCTGAAGCAAATTTTTGGTGGCGATCGTGTACCCCAACCAAGAGATACACTAGTAACTCGGTGGAAGAATGATCCTTTTGCAAGAGGTTCGTACTCCTTTGTGGCCGTGGGAGCATCAGGAAACGATTATGACCTTTTGGCCGCTCCAATTGGACCGCTACGTGGATCTACTCAAGAAACCCCTACGCCAAGTGATATGACCAGACCTGCCGATACTCCTCATCGTCTCTACTTCGGAGGAGAACATACCATTCGAAACTATCCGGCCACAGTGCACGGGGCACTTTTATCTGGCGTTCGAGAAGCTGGTAGAATTGCTGATGAACACCTTGGTCGCCCATATGACCCTGATAATGCGGCAAAACTAGCAGGCCTTCTACCAGGCACAAGGGGTAGCAATAAGTAGTGAAATCCCATTAGGGAATCCGGCCACAGTGCACGGAGCACTTTTATCTGGCGTTCGAGAAGCTGGTAGAATCGCTGATGAACACCTTGGTCGCCCATATGACCCTGATAATGCGGCAAAACTAGCAGGCCTTCTACCAGGCACAAGGGGTAGCAATAAGTAGTGAAATCCCATTAGAGAACTAAGTCATTTAGATCGATTTCCTATTTTTTATCGACAATTGTTACCATCCGTGGAGTTTTACTGTTAAAGTTTCCAGTTACGACGTTTATTGATCGAATAATGTACAGGAAGTCGTAAGCTCATGGATAAGTGTTTTTTCTTGTGGTTCGCATTATGTATTTGTGTCGCTAATTTGGATGCAGAAGAAACTATTTTGGTAGGAATTTCTATCAATAAGTCAGTAGGACAACATAAAGACTGTTTACACTTATTAGCAACTTTTTAATGACATGTCATAACATTGTTATGTTCCATTTTGTATTGACTCTTTGTATCGAATTTCTCATGTAGAATAACATTTCATTTACCAGTCAGAGCTTTTGATTATCAATGATTTCTTTATTTAATCATGTTAAAACACTCATGAATTTATTCTTCACCATTGAATCCATTTTCATGCCTTGAATCCATCTTATGTAATGAATTTACGGCACCTGAATATTACCTTGTAATTTTAATTTGTGAGTTGAGCAGCACGTACAGACTTTAGCGATGCGATCCAATATTTGAGTCATATTTTCAAAATACAGGAATTCTGTTCGTTATTACATTTATGTAAGAACCCGCAAAAGCTAATCAATTAATCTTCCACGAACTGATGAAAACTCAAAAACAAAAAAAAAACTGATTATCTACATACCTAATGTTGCTACATACTGGCCTCATTTCCTTCCCTGTCATTTCTCTTGTGTCAGAAACCGTTCACAAAGGAACAATGTATTTTCAAAGCCAGCAACCGTTGTCCCATATGAGCGGCCCAAACAAAAAAGGGGAAACTAATGTGACTGAGGGAACATTTCCATGTGACAGACTTTTATTTCTGGTTTGTTATTTGTACTTTCAATCAAAGAAAAGTCTGACCAAAACTGATGAGTGTATAGATATAGTACACCCAAGATCGCTGGATTTGAATGAAATGTCTACACAGATAGTTTCATAGAAAGTACTCTTCAATTGGCTCAAAATCTAAGTTTAAGCTCTACATTTATGATGCGATCTTTAAACCTTCCGCTTGTTTGTCTCCTCATGCCTTTGTGTCTCCTTAAGAGTTAGAGTTTGGGAACTGTAAAGCATGAGTTTTCGGAGACTGATTTTGTTTCCTGTTCTGCCTTGCCTGTAAGACGAAGCTAAAAACCGATAGCTCATCCTCAATCAAAAAAATGTGCATACATACTTTATTTTGGCAAAAACCTCAGCTACTAGTATTATTAAGGACAAACAAATATTGAATATTAGCATGCAATAAACTATATTGTGCTTTTGAAGCATAAAGAGGGTTTTAATTTCAGATTTCACATGCTCACCAAACATCCTCCATTTTTGCTCCTCTTGGCTCACTATTCCAAAATGGGGGTCAGTATATTTGCTCGAAGAAATGAGCCATTCGTTCATTGCAAATAGTATATCTACCCCAACTTCTTCTCTTCTAACACGAGAGGTGAAAACTTGGCTAACTTATAGATTTTTGCCACTCTCAAATATTTTATTGTATAGCTCTGCAGCGAATTGTAAAAAAACCTCTGCAAAGTTTGCGTGCCTACTTGGACCCGGCGAGTTTGGGTGTTTGGAATTACATGATCTACTATTGCGAAAGTGAGACGCACTGGACAATTACATTTAGTTGACTTCACTTTCCTTACCATACGTTTGCTGTTATATTCCATATTCAATGCCAGTCTATTTACTATCGTATGTTAGGTAACATAATGCAAAAGCCGTCAGCCACATGTTACTGTAAGTTAGGCAGCAAGCACAGGTAAATGCCCGCATCCACAATCGAAAGTGCACTTCCAATGTACGTACATAAAAATAATGTGCTTAAACGAACAGATTGATTGCCCATGCTGTTGTATACACGCTTAAGCAGTATTGCTGTGTGGATTATTTGATTCCCCATTCTCGTATTAACAATTTACATCAAAGAAATTCATACGAGGTCTCGCTAACTTCAATCATCCTTGTATGTACGTGCTAAAATTTGTCATACATATCTATAGGTCTCATATAATGGTCAGCACAACAGTTACCACCGGCGAAACTAAGTTAAAACTGAAAGCTGACCATGCTCAAGAAAGGATTTTGGTTTAACCAATATACCAATGTTATTAAATGAGTAGGTAGTGAGTTTTATTTGATCTAGGCATGTATGCAGATTACAAGAAAAAGTGCCGGCATGAAAAGCTACATAAAGTGACTGTTTTGTAGCATGCCCCATACTTTCTATCTAAGAAACATACGTCTCATAGTAGTCAAAGTATAGTCATCCTGTGAATTCTTGTCTGTCCATGGTCATATAATACTATAGTGCGAATTTCGATGGTTAGGATGCGTCTATACTCGTACCCGAACTACTATAGTTTAGGCATTACAAGAACAGCGCAAAGAAATTATAAACCACATAATTTAGAAAATATTCTGTTTAGGAAAGATGTACGTACATTTTCTTCCTAAATGGAAAATGGCAACATACAATGTTCATACAACATGAACATTGTAACTTTCCATTACCTAAGGACGTTGGTCTGATATCATACGTATAAGGACATACGCACTATTGCAAATATAGTTGATCAATTAGAGCACCTCAGTTGCATGTCCACTTGTACAGGAGAGACCCATCGTCAAAGTTTGAAGTTATATGGAGAATTTACGTAGTAACATAATTTTTCGATATAAAATATTTGAACAAAAAACGGTATGCAAGTTGCCATACACAAACTGTATGCAACGAACTTCATTCTATGTTCCATGTTGGACAGGGGAAGGTGGCTCAAAGTATGGAGAACATGACGATGAAGGATGCCAAATTGTGCTCTTATATTAGACCGATCATGAGAAACCTGTTTAGCTTCGCATAAATCGGAAGCGTTACAATAAATACATGACGAAGGAGAATATACTTTTGGACTGTTTCATGTATGCTGATACAATTTTGCACAGTACGAGAACAGGATAGCGGCATGGCACTAGATAAGAATGCCTGCTATATGAGAACCAACTTCGTTGTTGCCAGTACGTGTACTTTTGCTCGGGTTCTAGTAATGGGTGAGATTTTTGGGGACGTGTAGTAGATCGGCGTGGGCCATTGAAAAAAGCACGAGACTCCTGAGTGTGCACAACATGGCAACACGGCACCAATGAAATCGACGTCAAAGGCCGAGAGGCAGGCAGGCAAAGGAAGATCCACACGGCTGCAGTGAGCGAGGAAGCCATTTCCTTCGATCCTTTCGGCAACTCACTCGCAGCCAGTTAACACCAGACATTGGGAGGCTCTCGCCGTTTACTCTTCCACACTCAATTTAAAATATTCGCCGACTATTTAAATTTCAACTAGATTTTTAACTACTCAACAGTAAGTGTGTGTTATAGTAACTAATTCAGTTAGCTATCAAAATTTACGACCTAGTTTGCGAAAAACCGGTAAAAAAAGTAGGGTTTTTGTCGCAGTTTCAACATACAAACTGGATGTACGGGTGTGCAGCGTACAGTAGCCATTGCATTTTTTTCGAAAGTCATTTACGACAATGCTATTGTCGTTAAATACTAAGTAACAAACCTATGTGGGATCAGATACTTGAGTTCACCAAATTTTTATAGTTTCCAGTGTTCATGGTTGTAAATTTTGTGTAGCTACAGGATAATATATAGATTTTTTGTACGATTCGGTTCAATTTTAAAATGTAGCATTTCACCAAGTCTCATACGCATCTATTTTCTTTCTTTCTTGTAGAGCCACAATGGGTATCACAGATCCTTACTCTTTTATGAAGGATTTCGTAGCTGGAGGTATCTCCGCTGCCATTTCCAAAACCGCTGTCGCCCCTATCGAACGTGTCAAGTTGCTTTTGCAAGTACAACATGCGTCCAAGCAGATTGCCGTCGATCAGCGATACAAGGGTAAGATTTAATAACACAAATCAAATGCTAAATCAATCATTTTTCTGTATACTTCTTCCGGTTTTGTATCTGCTTGCACTTACTTATACCTATTCCCATTAGTGCGCATCGGTAATTAGTTGTAAACTCAAGATCATGAATTTAAAAATGGCATGCAAACTACACGCATGGAATAAGGTTTTTTTTATATGGAACTGTTTGATGGAAATCCGTTGGCCTTGGCCATTTTGTCTTATGCATATGTATTGAGCTATTATGCATTCATATATCTAAGCGAGGATTTTACCAACGGTATAGGACATACCGTAAGCATATAAAATATTTTTTCTTCTCTTTTCTCTGTTTCTTTTCCACTCTGATATAACCGATCGCTGCAAAAAAGTGGGTGAGTGAGCACCTACTACACTGGTGTATTTGTAGAAAGGCAAAGCATTATGGCCTCTTCCTTTCTTGTTCTTCTGCCATATAGGTGACCTATATTCGCACGGCACATGACAATATTATCTTTTAGGCTGTGTTTCATCACCAAAATATATAAATTACGACCGTCATTTTTAAACTTGTTATGTATTTCTTGATCTGCACGCAGACCAAATTCACTATACACATAATTCTTTTTAATTTTTACCAAGAGAAATTACCATGTACCATAAATTCAAATTGCATTCAGGCTTACTTACACTGAAAGTATATTAATATTTTCTAAAATTGTATTGCTTTTGCTAAGATTACGCATATCACTGAGCTGAGTTAGGGTGATAGAGATAACAATTGTGGTTTAAATTGAATAGGATTGTATTACGATGGATCATAGAGTGTCAGGTTTCTAATGTCACTCGAATTGCATTTGTCTTACTAAGGATGATCCAAGTTAGCAATTAAATGCCTAATAATGCTCACCAACGCATTAAAATGATTATTGAACATGGAGAGAAGATTTATGGACGGTGATGTAGTTTTAGTTTTAACCGCCATGGCAGGTTGGACTGTTGTATTAGCAGAGCAGCACATTGATGAAGATGGTACACGATTCTGATGCACTATGGGACAGACATTTTGGTTTACGCTCGTCATCTTGAAAATTTGCAATCAGAGAATGTGTAATCTATCGTGTATGTGTATTTTCTATGTTGAATGAGGGGAACATATTTGCTCATTAAAATACGATGGTAAGAAATTCATTTGAATAGGTTTTGAACTTATTTTGCAGGCTTCTAAAACATTACTCACACATTTTACTACAGTTGTCAATTGAAAATGTCATATTTTTATTTTTGTAAGCAAATAGCGAAAAGTACGTAAGCAGCTATTGTTGATTAGCAGAAAAATCGAGTTCGGTTTCACTAAATGTGAAGCACGTCATTGTATTCACTTGACGGCGGTAAGATTATGACAAGTTACAGGTTGCATCGAAAGTTTCCGTATGAGACCTACGAAAGCTAGATTGGCCAGGCAGACTGATTGACTGAAAAGGGATTTTTTCGCTTTAAATTAAACTGACAATGTTATTGATTATGGCATATAAAATTTGGGAATAATTCGTCATCAAGGGGTTCTATATTTACGGTTTGTAGTATTGCGATTTATGAAACTCAATGATATGATATTCGCAGAAGTGTAACCATATAGGTGAGAAAATTGTTTATCTATCATATTTTATCAAACGTTTGAGGTTCTTATCGGTTTAGAGGCCATTTTTATCTTTACCTTGCGATTAATTTTGGCATATAATAAGATTGCACAATTTATCTATTGCTATCTATGTGTCGGCGCAGGTTCATGATACAAGATGGACTTTAAAAAGCTAATCTGGACATAATAAAAAGTTGCCTTTTAAATAAAAAGTCATCGATTGAGCATGTAGGTACCACAAGGGTACCCCCTAACCTAATCCATCCTGGACCTGCATATGGCTTGTTAAATCGTCCACATTAGATGACACTTAGTCAAGCAAAATTTTAAATTAGATGATGCGATCATAGATTCGACCTATGACCTTTATAATCCCAGTCCTTCCCACGTTAAAAATTATAATGGTGTAATCTAGCATGCTACACGGATATAATTTTACTCTTGCATTTGCACAGGTATGGTTGATTGCTTCGTCCGTATTCCAAAAGAGCAGGGATTCATTGCTTTCTGGCGAGGTAACATGGCCAACGTCATCCGGTATTTCCCCACCCAGGCGCTCAACTTCGCCTTCAAAGATAAGTATGAACACCATTAAAACTAACTAAAATATTGTTCTATCAAGTTTGGATTTGTAACATACTTTTTCATGATTTTATTGTAACAGATACAAACAAGTTTTCTTGGGCGGAGTAGACAAGAACACACAGTTCGGACGGTATTTCTTGGGTAACTTGGCATCTGGTGGCGCTGCCGGAGCAACGTCTCTGTGTTTCGTATATCCCCTTGACTTTGCCCGTACAAGGTTAACTAATGTCACATTTTTTGAAAGAACGCAGAAATACAATATGAATAAGCCTGATTCAATATCTGGTAACTTGCAGGTTGGCCGCCGATGTTGGTAAGGCAGGAGCCGAGCGTGAATACTCTGGCCTCGCAAACTGCTTAAGCAAGACCTTCAAATCTGACGGTCTGGTTGGATTGTACAGAGGTTTCGGAGTGTCCGTTCAGGGTATCATCATCTACAGGTAAAATCTTAACCTGCTTGACTCATGCGTTTTTTACTACAATCAAATTTTTAACAATAATTTTGATGACCCAACTAGAGCGGCATACTTCGGTTTCTTCGATACCGCTAAGGGAATGTTGCCGAACCCTAAGACAACTCCATTCGTCGTCTCATGGGCCATTGCCCAGACTGTCACTACCGTTGCTGGTATTGTTTCTTATCCATTCGACACAGTCCGACGAAGAATGATGATGCAGTCTGGAAGATCGGATAAGATGTACAAGGTAATATTTCCATTCTTTTACCATATCAGTCATCATGACTTATCTACTTCTGAAAACATACACTAACGTGTCCGGAATATTTTTTTTTACAGAATACCATGGACTGTTGGGGCAAGATTTACAAGACGGAAGGTGGTAACGCTTTCTTCAAGGGGGCGTTCTCTAATGTTCTCCGTGGCACTGGTGGTGCCCTTGTATTGGTGTTATATGATGAAATCAAGGCTTTCCTTTTCTAAGAAATGCCAGCGCGTGTAGAAAAATGGAAATCCTAAAAAGAAAATATCTATATAAAAAAATTAAAATAGCAAAAGCTCCATCTTGTAGACAATTGAAAACTTTTAATGATGCAAATGTATTTCAGTGATTATAACCCTACGATGTAAAAAATAGTTTCAAAGAGAGTTATCTTTTTGTTGTCTATAATTCCATGGCTGGAGTAATGTGTGGGAGTAAATCCATTGATTTAGATTGGAACGAGTTTGTCACATTACTTATTACAATGACTCATCAAAGCATCTCTCATCTTTTGATAACTTCATGATTCATAGTATACACATTTTCAGTTGTCACTTACTTTACTTACTTACATTTCTAGCATTCAATGATCGCCTTTAAACTATCCAACTTAAATTGTCGATTGCAGAAGATAGATATCGCAGTACGAACAAAATGTTAAAAACTGTAAAATGCAGTGCTGCATGGAGTTGCATCGTATTTATAAAAATCTTCATTACAAATAATCAATTCCTTTATAACACACTTTATTCCGCTTCGTAGCAGTTATCATTTCACAAAGCTACACCATACATCATACATATTACATATCGTTTATAAGCATGAATTTACCGTTTTGTCAAAACAGTTAGTACGTCCAACTTTAAATAGTTCTTTCCAGAAATAGTTTTACTCGGGAACATTATGTAAACAAAATGATTCATTCTAGTGGCACATCGTCTTCACCAGGTGACTTTATATAATCATCGGTATAAATATATACTAAAATTCGCAAATATATATATCATTTTAAATTACCTAGATCAACATGATCATTGTCCACATCTTGAGTATACAAATACATAATACATAGCGCATAATTAGTGCTGTTTTTTCCGATGCATTTAGTTTTAAGGAGGGATTAATGACTAAATTATCCGCCAATTATTTGCGAAAATTTGACATACTGGAATTCGAAATCGAAACACTGTTGTAGTGCTTTTCAAATTTTAACTTACATACAAAATAAAATACCTGGTTGATTATGCAACTTCTGATTTCTTCAGCTACCACTTTTAAAAGTTTACATAAAACATACGGCGCTGGCGTATGCTGACCTTTTCTAATACACTAATTCTCACCACAAACAGGAAGCACACACACACGTACACACCATCTCGCGCATCAAAGTTGTTACTCAACGAGGTAGCGTCCTAAATTTCACATTCAATTTTCCATCACAAATAATAGCATCATACGTCTTCAATTATGCCGTCTTTTCAAGATATGTTTTCTAACTATCAGATAATATTATGCGTATCACTAGGCTCCAGGGACAATATCTTTTGTAAAATGTTTCTTAAATTAAGAAGTGAAGCTAAATCCACCTCAATTTTATTTACTTGCCGGTTTTCAACGAGTTATTGAATTAGAAGGAAAGATCAGTTAGGTTAGTATACTTTTCGGATAAAAATCGTACCTGTGAGCTATTATATGGATACATTAGAAAGTAGGTAGGTAAATGTCAAAATATCTTTCTGATAGTTTGTCATATTTCAAAGAGGTAGCATGGTACTCACGACACCGCTTACTCACTCTTACGTCACCTATTTGATTATCCTGTCTTTGAATCGAAGAGATGAAACCTTGAATTCACAGCACAATTGTCAACTTCAAGCTCTGAACCAAATTCGTGCGTCCCTCCCACGGGCAAGCCGACAAGGTGTCATTCCGCACCTTCTCTCGGGCGAAACGGAATGATACATCACATTGAGTAAACTGTGTTTTCAATAACAATATTTGACACCAGCGTTCACAGATGCTATATAACTTTGTGGTTATTACTAAAATATTGCTAATATAAATACTTACATAAACCGAAGTGTTACATAACGTAATAGATTACTTTGAAAGTACGTAAGATTTTTCTCGGGTGTTTGTTTATGTTAAATGAAAAACTTACCCCCGATTGAAGGTTAACCTATATAATGAATGGTTAAAATCACTTTTCCCAGGTACGAGGGGATTTTTTACAATAAATCTACAACGAAGATATGCATTGAACTTTAAATTCCAGCATTGTCGTGAAACATGATCTTAGTTTAATTAAATATCTTGCTACTTGCCATCACGTGCAAGTACATAATCGCTTTCAGAGTAACCATTGGACGTTAGACTACCATTGGTCTTCTCCATTCCTAGTACGTTGAACCGTTTTCTAACTTGAGTTTCAAATTAGGCCATTTGTTTTCAAAACTGCGTTCAAGAACGCATTTTCTTCGTCGTTTTGAGTACGCACTGCTACTAACAGGTAAGATTTCACCGTAAAATCAAAAACATTGATGAATTTCAAACATCACAGGGTTATAAAACACCGGCCGGCACACTTCACTCGGAATCACAACATCACTTCCTGCGGGTTAACTTCGTTACGAGTTTAGACAGTAAAGTTTCTATAACTAAAGTTGAACATTTTCATCTGTATAAAGCACTATAATGTCATAATATCAACAAGCTCGGGTAATATTACGAAGGTAAAAATAATATTCACTGAAGAACAGCGAGATTCAAACAATTGTTTCAGATCCTTTCAAATCAACATTATTTTCGTTTTTAAAATTCAAAGTTTCATAAAGTAGGCCTAACTCGTACGTTTAACCTCCTAATTTTCTTCTTGCTAGGAACAATGGTTATTCAACGAATTCCTGATTTCTCTAAATTTCCTACATGCGCTCATGTATCATCAATAAGAAAATGATTGATCCCACAGTTTGTAACATGCAATGAGTAAAATTAGTTAATCAAAAGCTTTAGCTACATCTTCGTGTGCTTCAAAATAAAAAAAAGTCGATTGTCATTTACACTCTGAACGATCCGGGCAAGTATATTGAAAACAGGCAAATGTTGACGACTACCTTTGATTATGAGTTCGAGTTGTCTTAAATTTCCTATATTGTAAGCTCGAAAATTTGCCGCAGGTTATCAATAGTTTCGTAAATGATAATGAAATATATATATTTTCCTCGAGATTAAGTAATCGTAATATAACTGACTGATAAAGTGTTTCTCCTCTCTACGTCAATTTGTTTTAACGAGGTGTCTGTTGCTGCCACAATAAGACTAAAGTTCAGACTTTCAGTGAACGCAGTGAATATCTCTATGAGTTATGTGATGTTATATAATAATATATTTTCTATCTATCAAAAATATGAAATTGTTTTCTATATGTTTTGGACACTCAATTCCTACCTACAAGTAGCATTGATTTCTTGGGATGTGCCAAATTTCACGAATTCTACATCAGTTTAGCTTTCACACTTTGAACATCATGCGAACCAGGTAAAGTTACGAAATGACTCATTTTGTTACAGTTAACAGAAAATATTAATTTAGACTTCGTGAGGAGTTTCAAAGAAAATACCCAATTCGTTATAATGCCAACGGACACAAATTGTCTTGATTTTGTTTTCAAATAGTTACTATTATAGGCCATTACGTTTAAGTAATGTGAAATTACTCCTTTTGACTATGAAGTAATTATTATCATAGTTTCATTCATATTGATATGCTAATTAATAGCGAGGTTTCGTTGCAAAAGATGGTTTCAGGAGCTTCAAGCTAACTGTTGTACATATTCTCATCCTCTACAGATCGGGGAATATCAAAAATTTCGGCAAAAAGAGGTGGCAAGCAAACAAGTTGAGTCCAGTGTTGACGATACCAATCCAAAATGTCACTGTGAAAAGTGCCGATTCTCCTGAGGTCGTTGAGAAGCGATGGAATACCTGTTTTATTCAGAGACTCAACGAGATGGGTTTGAGAGTGTGTCAGCAAGTTTATGGAATGATTTGTCAACGCAGACCGCTGGGGAGAAAGAAGACAAGCTCCAGAGAGAAGACCCAAATCAGTATCAACCCAGGATGAGGCGGTCATCCAGAACGAGAACATAGAGGACGTAAACTCCGACTAAAGTTTCGAATAAAAATTATGTCGTTAAGCAAGAATTAAAATCGTACATGAATGTATGAAATGAATAAGCCGTTCTTACATCGTAAACAATATCGAGATGTTTTTTACTCAGAGTTAAGCCATCAGATAGAGTGATTGTATCCTTAGTTGTCATTGGGGCAACATAAATGGTCCAAATTTCAAAGAAACCTGTTTTGATAAGTATGAGCTGATCATCTTGGGGCAAACTGGTGAAACCTGGAATTCGTTTGGCAAACTCGACCACAGACTGAATAGAAGCAAGCATCTCTCTGGACAAAACGGAGAAGAGTGACACCCGAACTGCTTGATTATTCTCTTGTAGATCCTTAAAAAACAACATAAATTCATAAAATATCGTAAAGCTGCATTTTCTGTTTCAGTAAGAACGATTGCATTAAACTCGAGATTTTTTTAAATGATCAAAAAGGCCATTCACCAGAGTAAGTTTACGCGGAGCAATGTCACGAACTCTGTCCTGAGTGTAAACGCAATGGTGCAAGTGAGTTTGAGAGACGATAGTGGCAAGAGAGTGCAAGCTGTTTGTAAATGTCGACGATACTGTGTTGTTTGTCTCATTGGTTGTAGTCGACGCAACGACAACGGTAGTGCTGCTGGATGAAGACGGTGATGTTGTACTGTTGTTGCTGGTACTGGTAGTGGTGGTAATCGTCGTAGTACAATTATTATTACTGCCATTCGCACTAGATGAGTTACTACTTCCGCAGGTGATTGACCCTTCGGACGACGTGTTGGATCCAGGAGAAGCAGAGTGTGATGTCCCATCGTAAGAGGACTGATCAGCCTCAGCGGAGGTTATCGCTTCTCTAGACCTCTTTGGCACACGACCATAACGGACCGCTGTCAGAATGCAAGAAAAAAGTAGTTAGTCATCTTTAGTTACTTTGAAGTCGTGAGAGCATTCAGAATTTCATCTTCATAAGTTTTGTTGATATGCATGCGGAATACCAGACATTTACATATTATGCCCGACTGGCTGCTTAATTCTTGTCATAATGCTCATTATTATTATAGTTAATATTTGGGTTGAAAAGTGTTTTGGAAGACAAAAATGTTAAAATATTTCGGAGTTTTCTTCTGAACATTGTAATACTGTTTTGAAGGTAAGAGAAGCTATGTTTAGTTTCCTATAGAAATACTTACAATCTCGTGACATTCCGACGGCGAGGCACTTCTTGAACCTGCAGTATTGGCACCGATTACGGTTAAGACGAATCACTAGACACTTCCCGTCCCTTAAACACCTGATGTGGAAATGAAAGATCAGTTACAAACTAGATTCCAATATGTTAGCGTCTAAGAATGTATGACATGGGTAAACAATTTCTCTCTTACCTGTACTCGATTTGTTTTTGGATACTTCTTCTAAAAAACCCTTTGCAGCCTTCGCAAGACGTTACCCCGTAGTGGTATCCAGATGCCTTATCACCACATACGCGACACGGGTGAAATGATTTACCTGAGGTGTTTGAGTCTGCGAATGAGCTCTCTGTAAAACGATAAAGTTAAAATGCTGTGATAATTAAAATCATAAAATTAATGGTGCATGAATATAAAATTCACTGATTAATTATTCGTTCACTGAACGATATAAAATTTTTTTCAAAGGTCATTGGATAATTGGTCAATATGTTTCTTAACTTCAGTATGGGTTACGCTTTTCCTACTGCCAATATTTTATACAAAAGTTAGGAAACGCTTTAAAGTACATCATGACACATAAGTTTTCACACCTTCATAAATCGCCGCCGACGTAGCGTGCACCGCGTTGCTTACACGTTTACCATGAAATTATGTATTCAATATATAGTTAAATTAGCTTCGATGATATTACGACTTTCATGGCGTACCTTAATCATGAATTTGTGCAATACATTACAAAGATAAAAATTACATGGCGTTTATTTCATTAACGTATACTATGAGGTGTACCGTTAGCAGTTTTGCTAACACAATATTTTGCGCAATAAACTATATAAAAAACAATAAGACACACGTCCCATGTCATATGTTTGCAGCCATTTTAGTTAATTCCCTACCATGAAATGTACGTTTAAAATTGCCTTTAAGTAGCGAAAGCATTCTGTCATTTATGTGATCATCCTCTGTGAAACAGTAAATGCACCGGTTTGTACTTTCATAATTAAAACTATCAGTGTTGATGAACGTATTGTGTAGCCAGCCGCATGCCGGATTGTTATTATTAATTTCATGAATCAAGAGAGGTACCAGTTCTTTTCGTTTTTGTTTACAAGTACATTTCTCTAACCGGTTATTTTTCAAATTCTTCCTGAAGCCTGTTATAGAAACGGGACTCATATTTTTTATGAGGAAAAAACGATACGTAGAAATAGAAGGACATACCGGCACCGGTGCAAGTTATATTGTATACAATCCTACCATGAAAAATAAGACCTAGCAATGGAATGCAAGTATTCCTATGTCTCTTGCAATATCAGCATACCTACACACCACGTTGCACACAACGAGACCGAAAAATGGTAAGCGTGCAGGTGCGTGCGCTAAAACACAGGTTTGATGTTTTCGCTCGTGAAGCGCAACAATATTACACAAAAAGTTAATTCTTCGAGGATAAGAACAACTTAACGTGCGAAAAATCAGTTATAAATTTATAAAAGTCCCCACTATTTAAGCGAGGAATATTGTTTCCGCATCGGTTTTTAGATGATTCTCCGGCGACGTAGTCAGTATAGATAAAACAAATATCAGCAAAATTATATTGTTGCGAATTGTTTCCACAGGATGAAAGCATGCTAACCGTGACTCATATATCTTATGAAAATGTAGCCTGTTAAATTGTTTTGTAACTTTTTTGTGTTCCACTGCTGCCCAGCTAAATTTTGGAAATGGTTGGTTGTTGTGGCAAATTAATTAAAACACGTTAGGTTACCACCTGAACGTCTAAAGTTAATATCTAGGCCTAAATGAATCGTTGTTAAAAATCAGACGCATTGCAAAGGAGATAAAGCTTTTTCCGTAGTGAGCAATATACTTTTGAAAAATGCATATTATAATATATTTCTTTTCTTACAATTGTAGCTTTGTTTGCTATCTATCGTTAATGCGTTTTGAATTCGTCTACCGTCTTGAATTCTTTCCTTCGAACCTCCTAATAACACTGCTGATTTACTGCTTAATGCACACCTCGTGATGGGATCGAACTGACTTGAATTTGAATCCCGTTTGTTTTTCTCAAGAGGAGACATCTTACTAATTGTTTCATAGAAAGGTAAACACTATTATGAGGGAGAAAGCACATATTATTAGATACTTTTTATATCTGAAGTACCTAGCCGATTAAACAGCAACAGACTAACTGTGCAAGGTCGAATGATATACAGTTTCTACTATACGTATGTTGAAGGCTTGATGTTGATGATCGCGAGAAACGGCCGTTTTTAAGATGCTGATGTTTATGAACACCCCGGTGGATACGGGTGCAGGAAGTACTAAAACCTACTGTTTACTCATGATGATTAATTAGGTACCATTGCGAAAAATCGCCAACGATAGTACAACGAAGCTTGAATACAGTTGATCGACTGAATAATGGTAACTTCTCAAGAACATCGACAATATCTATCAAGTACCATCCTTCGTGGTGCCTTAGACGAATTATAGCTCTAGACAGATAAAGAAGCATTTTTCTCGTGATTTTTTAAATTCAGAAAACCTGCACGAATGTAAACATGTGACATATTTTGGCGTCAGTCAGATAAAGTTTACCAGATCCCCCTTTCATCGAGTTCTAAAAAGCTTTTCAGAAAGATTGCAAATATAATATGCAGCTTATCTGACAAAAGGCATCAAAACGGAGTGAATTGACCCTTACTAAATTCTTTCAGTAGGGTTCCCTCTCTGATTTCCGTATAACGCGCAGGTTGGATTTGCAACATTTGGCAACATGGTAGGTGTCTTAAATACGCGTAAGAATATCGTGTTACCCGTCCTTCAATTTTCTCTTTTCGGTTCGTAAACCGGGGACTCTGCTAGGAATAACCTTGGTTCATTTGTTTTTGTGTTGAATCTGTTTGACAATATTGGCCTCCCTTCTTATAAGTAAGTTTCGTTTCTTCAGTCGTCAAGTATACCATTCGTACAAATTTACCATTTGAAAAAAAAAAAACCAGCACAAGGGCTAACGTTGGATATAGTCTTACTCCCTCTATTTATAGTTTCTCAATCATTTGGTGTGGATATTCAATGCAAGTCAATGAGTCCATGTCAATTGTTAATGTTGTTTACAGTTATTCTCGAGATTCTTTGGACCAAACTGGAACAAAAAAAGAGGAAATCGAAAAGAAATGAGAAATGTGACTAAATGAAATCTTTCTTCACAAGTATTTTGGTCGGAGGATGTTTTACATATTTATAGTTCATCTGCCAAATCGTTTTCCAGACTCCGGGAAATTATTTACTTTGTAGAGTTGTCACAGATTTTATTTGATAATTATCACTTATCAGGCTACAATTTGACTCGGAAGGAGAGTGGAGCAATATCACAAAAATCTAGTAAGCCCAGTTATTCATTTGATGCCATATACGATGCGTACAAAGTTACGCTGGAAACCTTACAATGTGTAACTCGTCATGTGTACACTGTTATTTGGCCATCCGCCGTACGTACTCCTACTGCCTCACCGCTACTGCTAAACTACTCAACTCCGCTACTGCTAAACTTGATACAACAGTACATTGCACCATGACGTTGCCGCTGTACTTTTTTTTGGTTTACCATTAGCCAAGTGAAATAAGAAAAACAGAATCAATACATGAATATAATCCTTTAGGAATAAAATTATGACTGATGACATATTAGTGCGTATAGGTCCATATAAGATTGAATGTATGCTTTTTACAGAATTGCATGTTTGTTATATAAGACCAGTTCAATTACCCGTCACAGTAGTGACGGACCTAGAAATCTGTGTATTACAAAACCATATGCATACTTATAGGAGGTTTATCATAGTTATTATCCTTTCTATATTATGTGTAATACT
>VICI01000433.1:0-39015 GCA_019593645.1 Akabosia matsudoensis | reverse complement strand
CATATACATTTGTTGTGGTGCTTACGCAATCCCGCATACTTTGAACGTTTTATGCTTCCCAGAAAATGGAAATGGGGACAAGCATTTTTTAACAATGCTCGAATATGTCAGTTCGGAGCCCATAGCATTCTTGTCTACCGACAGAACACTCACACTTCCTTCATACCACGTGACGATAAGGTTTGATCCTTATCGTTGTGCGTAAAAGTTGAATATGTGATACTGATGACAATGGCTAGAAGATGCGGACAAAATCTATATATGCCTGCACATTACGAGATGGTGTGTATTTGGGATTTTTCTCTTATGAAAACTCCATAAAGTATCCTTTATAAAGACACACATTTATCTTTGCAGCTATTTTCTCAGGTTCCTTTAAAACTATAATAAAGTATCGAAAAAGTATTTCACAGCCAGACAGAATAAAGGAATGGCTCGTGTGTATACATTTACCTACTTGTCGGTTTAAATTCCAAACAAGAATCCCCTGCTGCTAGCTGCTCCTATCTCATCGTACTATTTTATGACCTACGAACAGAAAATGGAGCAGTCGACTTTTGCCACCGGCAAGCTTTTTGTATTAAACTCCAGATAACGATTTTGCTAAAAGTTATAATCAGCAAGGAAGTTTGCCTGAGTTTGAAAAAGAATGTTACCTGAATTGTGAAAAGGTGTTAATATTGGAAAGACCTCCATGACTGTAGGGCTAGTACTCAGGTGGATATTTTGCGACAATCAATCCACCCAAAGTCGGTTCCAAATATCCTAGCCTGTTAAACATCGTAGCAGTGTTTTATCCATCATTCTTTTGCTTTTTATAATAGCAGACTGGTATGTAATAAGAAAAATAAACCGTTCTATAATTGACCTGTCCGGGACGAATATACGGATCGACCAAGCAAAACTATTTTTACAGAATTTTCAGTTCTAAAAGCATGTAAACTTGGAACGATACCTGCAACAAGAAAAAATTTAAAATATACTGATATACTGACAAATACCAGATTTGCTAAACTATAAAGTGTATGTGCGTGAAGAAACGGAAACATGAATAAGCATCAACTTGGGAAAAAGAAAGTAACACTAAATTTCAAACGGAAAGCGAAGGTCATGGGATAAAACCTCTATCCTGCCATGAGCATATTTTCATCTGTTCATCATGACCCACTGATTATATTCACTCTTTTTTTTCTGTAAGAAAGGAGGACTGAATATGTTCTACACGTGTAATTCTATCTCGAACTAAGCCACTGAATTGCTCATATTATTTCTGTATCCTTCCATCCGAGCGACACAGTTGCATAACGAACAGGAAATGGAGATGGGCCCGGCTCTCAAGATAAGGGATTTAGTTGTTTCAACAATTCCCATTTTTCTTTTCTCTGTGCACCCTGACCATAATCTTTCTACCGAACGCGACAAAAACCCCTCTAAACCGATTTCAATAACGACAACAGTTGTGCGTAACGTTGAAATAGCCAGCCAGTTGGTCACGTCGCTGACAGCATTCATTGAAATTGTTGTGTTGTTTGCCAGAGTTGATGGTTATTTTTTCGGATACAGGCTGTCCCACAATGTGGTTAAAACTCGGGAAGAACATATCATGACATCTCATCATTTCGTTTACAAAAACACACATTCACAGGAAGGATGAACCTGTGTTTATAACTGAAAGCAGTTTTGTGATCCCGGCAACTTCCTTCCTCCTGTTCATCTATGCTTTGAGTTCTGACTGCAGGATAACTACAATGACAACAATAATGTTGTGGCACATGCCATGCCAAAAGTCCTGTCGTTCATCGTCTCATCTAACAGGGAACATTTTCGACTTACCTCGAAGCATAACGAGGGTGACATATGAAATTGGATTTTGTTCAAGGTGGAATACCCCTCATCATCATCATCTCTGAAGAAAAACGTAAAGATGGGTTGGTGCAGAGATCATGCCTCAAACTAGATACACACTGTCCTCACTTCTCGACTGAAACCAGTATCGTATCTGTTGTATAGAAATTGCCTTTTGCTTCGATGGAAAGCCTGAAAATTTATCTTTATGAGATGGAAACTACTTTTTAAGAAAGAGAAACTGAGAGACAACAAGCTAGTTGGATAAAAAATACTTTGCTGACATAAACAATGAGTTATTGATTGTTTACGTTCTCTCCCACCAACGGCCTTCCATTTCCAAGAAAGTGGAAAGATTTTCAAAAAGCAATTGTACAGCAGCATTCTCTGGTTCCTGATGCGAACGCTGATGTTGTTACGATATAAAGATGAAATTACTTTTTCTCTTGCTAGTTATGCGATGGTTAACAGCTTTTCCCGTTTTCCTTGTTTTTGCTGGTGGTCGTAGAAAATGAAATATTAACGATAAGGCGGTTAAAATTTCAATTTCAGATGCAGTTTCATATTGCTGCTGAAGTAATTTCATATAGCATGAAAATGCCAATAGCTCTGACGTTCTAGCAAATAAGTGTATAAGAAGCTTTGTGTTTCCACACGCATATAATGTGTGACATCGTGACATCAACGACAAAACAGACGACTACAGAGGAAAACAGGATACACAAAAATGTCTACCTTTTTTGCCTTGTTTTCCACTATTACTTGTCGTTTTGTCGTTTCATGTCAATCAGTTTGCTCATTGACTTGAGAAAAAGAAAAAAGAGCTTTTTCACGTTAGATTTATCAAACAAAAGATATTGTGCTTGAGTTCACTAGAGGAACATATTGTTCTGGTATGAAAGGCAAAACCCTGTGGTGTATGCAAGTTGATGTGTATTAGATCTCCAAGTCCAGATGTAATGCCATTATTACGCAATGAATTTTCTAGAAGACGATACAGAATTACTACAGTACAATGTCATTCTTTGTAAGCCCTACTTACAATATTATTACTTTCCCTTTTGTTTGCTTTCCTTTTCTAGGATATCAATAGCATCTAGTACAATAAATCTAGAAGCTGATACTTGTCTTACAGTGTGCAGAGAGTGCCATAAAACAGGGGAAAGTTGCAACGAGGAAGCCAACGCGTGATTTTCGCTCTTTGTATACTTTATACAGGTTTGAGTGTATTGAGAGATGAACTGATTCAGCCCATCGTGTAGTTTCTCCAGTTGTTTCACTTCCTGACTATAGTAATATGTTTTGTGGAAAAATTAGTACCGTGTATAGATAGTACTCTGAACCGAACTGCTGAATAAGGAGTTTATATTGTAAAAGCAAAGATAAAACGAAATGAAAGTGACATTGATTTGCTTGAACTGATTCGGGAAAAATAATGAAGACTTCTTATCGAAACTTAGTTTTCGAAATGACAATATTGATAAGAGAATCGTCATGAGCAAAATATTCAAAGTCCTTTGGAGTAGAAGCGGTGGACAACTTCCATCGTAAAATTGTTTGCAATTTAGTTGTTTGTACGGGTGGGGTGACAGTGGAGTTTGCTTGCTCAATCGCGAGAAAACTTTCAAATGGCTGACTCCGATGCGTACCACGAACCCCATTGAATTGTGTATGTTAGATTCTAAACAATTTCGTATCTTAATGTAACAGTAGCAGTTGTTTTCGCTTGTCAAGAACCATTAGTCCTTAATTAAGCTTCGGTTTTTGCTGCGTAGCTAGAGATAAAAATATGGCAAGTGTCATCAGGTTCAAGGAACGCATAGAAGTTTATATTTTGTAACAGATTTCGTTATGCGATAACAACACAGGCGTACTTTGTTATACAGCAAGCTTACAAGGTTCCATACGAAAGCAGTGCAGAGTATAGTAGAATTGTTGTTACGCTTAAGTATTTAATCCCGGTTAACCTTTGTATCCCTTCATGAAAACAAAGTCAACGCAATATTAGCAATAGCTTGCAGCTAGATCTGTACATGAATAGTGTGTGTATCTTGTTTCCAGCAGAGAAACGACTAAATCAGAGAATGACTATAGGCACGCGATGAGACAAGTGTGAGAAGACGGCTTCTGAAATTTGCTGATATAAATTTAGAGTTGTGACAAAGAGCAAAAGTTTGTTACGATAAAAGCTAAGCTGAAATTGAATGGGATGGTAATAATAATGAATGATGACAGATAGCTACCGCAGCTAATTAAATGCTCTAGGCATACACTGGCACGCATACTTACTCAATAAAAAAGTAATATCCAAGGATTTTTGTAGGTTTTTCTTTCGGCAAGACAATGTTATGCGTTCTTGTGCAGCGTTATTGTTTATGCATCTCCGCTCAATGTTTGCTGTTTCGTACAAAATGAAACGTAATAGTTTGCTGAAAATCAACTCAACAATGTATTGAGATGCCAAATCACGATGAACAATAGAACGCCTGGAGACAATAAGGCTGGTTGTAGTATTCTAAAACAGCTATTATATATTACTATGAGGTTTTCAATACTCCATGTTTTCCACGTGCAGTGCTGGAAATAACCACTTTGCTAGGTATTGAATAGCTATGTTTGTAATTTAATGAAAAAAAATATGGGAAGAGAACCCACTCCATTCATATCCTGTTCTCATAATGCTTTTTCAATGGGAATGGTATTATGTTTACATGTACAAACGTTGGAGAAACTAAAAGCACAATGGAGAACATGTCACAAGTTACGAATAGTACATCTAACAATGAAACTCTGGTCGTTGCAAAGTCAATGATTATTGTTTTTATAAAAGGACACATCCTGTGTATCTTGTTTCTTGTTTGTATCATGTATAGCTGTTGGCCCACCGAAGTAACAGCGGCTTTGCCTTGTGTCACTGTCCCCCAAAAGTATTTTATTTCCTGCTTGGAAAACGTGTCAGAATGTGTGCTGAAAAGTTGGATAGCAATATTAAGCAGCACAATTTGCAAGCAGAAAAATGTTAGTTAAAACTGGATGCTTTTGCATTTACCTGATTGATAGTACGAATCTGAGTCACACAGCATAATGAGGCTCCATACACCAAAAGATCCACAATTATATACACAAAGGCAAAACTACAAAAACAACTGCGGTAGAACTTATTAAGTCGATTACATATGTGAAATTAGGAAATACATAAGGAAATACTTGTAAGTGGTTTTGTAATGAGCATGATTTCATTTAAAGGACCAACTTCAGCCTTATTTCATTACCTACTTGGGATTTTATTATTTTTTGGAGGTTTGAGTTCACGCTACTTTGTCTTCTGCATTAAAGCAAATGGTAGGTAAAAAACAGAAACTTGTATTTTTTTATAGTTTGAGATTATTTTTAGATAGAATTCACAACTCATGAAAGAATAATTTGGAGAAAATGTTCTCCGAGAACGAAGTTCTCTTCATTTGCATACCTCATTTATTTCTTGAACGTTTACATCTCACCATTTTTTTCAATTTAGTTGACTACCCCACAACTGATACCAAATGACGGTTCTTAACCATGCAGAATTTCTGTTGAGTGGATGAACCTGTAGTAACGATACTAACAACGTGTAAAATTGGCTTTGATAATGCTAATTTTGAAGATAAGCATTCAGTTGTCACGTTTGAACCACTAGTTCAGAAATGGTTTCTTTCTGATAATTTATCCATTGACGCCCATCAAAGAGATGTTGAGCTTGAGTAAAGACTATACATCTACATTGAATATAAATGTGCACCGAAACATTTACAACTAGTATTACAAATGCGAGTAACCCACTCATAAACTGATTCATCCTCTTGTTACCGGCTTGTAACTGGCTTTATTATGTGCGTTATAGAGTTATTTTAACCTTGTAAAACATGCATTAAAATGGTGTTTAGAAAATGCTCCTTATATTATTTTTAACTACATTACGGTATTTATTTGTCGTCCTTACTGTATCTACTTGCGTAAGACTCATTCAGCTAATTTTCATTCTTTGGTAAAACCCAGGAGGACAGGACAGGAGACCAGCTTTTCTCGAGCATATTTCCGGTATTTTGAAAGATAACACAGCCTTATTCTTACGCGTTCATGAAATATGTGTACTATATGTATTTTTTACCAATATATGTTCATCATCGCTTAGTTTCCTTGCATTCTATCCCATTTGCATCGTATTTTTCTCTCTTCCTTTTAACTACTCCACATGCTCACTTCGTATATCTTTCCACCCGACGTGATTATACGTGACAACAACTAGCAAGAGACACTCGAAATGCGTGATGCTTTTGAAGTGTATTGTATGGCAACCTAACTGATGCACTAACACAAGTGACCGTTTACTTTAAAACTTATCTGTTCAGTGTATTTTGCAGTAGCGAAATGCTTTGACTTCGGAACACATCGCTTCTCACCACCATTAAAATGGGTAAAAAACAACTCCATTCCCTTTTGGAAATGCCGTTTAAGTTCGCACTTCTTTTTTTACCTCATCGTCATCCGGTAAAGAATTTTTTGCTGTTGCATTTTGTGTACAGTATGCACGTACGCCTACCTAAAGAATCCACACAGGAGCGATCTTATTTCTGGTTTTGGTCCGCCTAAACTGTAAAAAGGCTGCAAAGGAAGTAGCAGAGAAGAGAAAAAAGTGGGCTCCAAATCGGTCTCTTCCTTCAGTTCCTTTTTTAGACTGGTAGTGAGTGCATGTGTGAGCGTACCTTTGAACAAATTTGAACGATTCTATGTACGAAGTCACGAAAACTCTTTTCTTTCCACTCGTTTGTGTGTGTACTTTGCTTTCATTCAAACAAAAATCGGTGTTATCATCTATCGCTTCGAGTTGGATGTCATTGTCTGCCAAGTTTGTGGATTTCTTTTCGACGCGCGATATATTTTCTCCTTTTTTCTTCCTCTGACATTACCATCAAAAAAAGGGTACACACGCTTAGTTGTTGTGTCATAAGAAACTATTGTGCTCAAGTAAGCCCTTGAAAAAAAGAAGACAGTTTTCTTATGGTGAAAGAGATATATAGGTACGCGGATCGTGCGAGACAAACAGGGTTTTGTTTGAATGGTTAGTTTGCTTCTGGTTGGATAGTGACTCACATGTTCGTTCTCGTTTTTTGTCTTCCTCCCCGTCCAAATAAAGTTTCGGTATTTACCAAGAATTTGGACATTCTTTTTTCGAAAGAAAAAAGAGAACATAAGGAGAGATAGAAAACGATATTACTTGCACAATGATAGTGATAATATAATAAGTATAGAGAATCATTTTGTCTCTCGACCTATAGAATTGCAAGAGGAGAGAGGGAACAGTGCATGTGAAAACGGGAAGAGAGAAAACGAGGAGTGAAAATGCTACTACCTTCTAGTACTTGTCGCATATAAACAGTCATAAAACAAAACTGCCTACTTACTTAACAGTGAAATTTTATGCGTACTTTTACCCTGCGCTGAAAGAAAATACGGAAGACAGATATGTAAAGTACGCCACATCTTCCTTCTCCTGTCATTTCTATCCTGAAGGAGAGCATCATTGGGCACACACACTTTCGTTTACTGATAAAGTTAGTTTACTTGTGTGTAAACGGCCACTTTCACCGCCTACACAACTTTTTTGCAGATACCCGGCTCACCGTTCATCATGTCAAATCTTCATCGACGTTTAGTATAAACTAATGGATTTGATTTGGGCGTGTTTCATTGGTGTACGCATTTGTTTGGAAATAACAAGTGAACTTGGGTTTTTGTGATCTATCCAAGTTGCACGGAAACCTATACACACATGATTCTTCAAAAGTTTTGTCCTGTGTTGTATCGCGAAGATCAAGCGTAAATAATCCAAGTGCTTTGGTGCAAAATTCGTGCAACAAAAAACCAAAAGCGGAAGTACACCATCTTTGAACAACCGGTGTGGCGCATCTCCTTGCCGTCATTGTCCATTGTTAAGGGTGCTATTTAACTCCGTGAGTTTGTAGTGTATTATCCAAAATATCTCGTTCGTTTTCCTCTATATTCCGCTTAAGAAAAATATTCCCTTTGTGAAAGTCATGCTTTTCATACGCCATCAGCGGAGGGAAAAAGAATTTTCCAAATATTACAGTATCATTTGCTCAAAGGAAAAAGAGAAATAAGTTTAGTCCCCTTTTTTCATCCGTTTCCATTTTTTTCGCTTGGTCGTTTTCACAAGTAACTCAGTAAAATGTGGCAAAAAACTAACATTTAAAGAGTTCTCATATTCGCTCTTCGATGCTTGTATCATCAAGGAAAAAAGTTGAACACTCGTTGAAAAATGTTACATCCGAGAACCTTACAACAATGCCGTAGTAAAAGGACGGAAGAAAGTATTTCACTTGGTTAGGTGGTGGCAATTGTACAAGTACAACATTCGTCACATTTTCCAGATAAAAGTTGTAAAATCCTTTCTCTTGTCGGAAACAGTGACTATAGTTGTAGTTACCAGACTTTCACCACGTGTACTTTTCTCTTTTTTCGCCTCAGTGTTCACTGCTCAATATTGCGTATCTCATTTTCTCCAGTCAAGTAGTAAAACGAATAAGTGTATTCATGCTAGTAATCGGAAGAGCAAGTAGCCTTTTGTCTGGCTGAAATATTGCCTCAATCTCTGAGAGGGAAGATAAAGCATGTATGTTTTTAGTATTTTTACACATATTTTTGGCACATTTTTACCATTGTTCAAGCAATCCTCAAGTTGAAGCTATAAAACAGATGGAAACTAAAGGAATGAAGAGAAGAGAAACAACACTGTGTATTCATATCTATTACTTACGTAGGGTTAATGAGGAATTTAGGATTCTATGCTGGCGCGCGAAACTGTTTCCATAATACATTGCTCGTTTGTGTTATTCTACCTCTTTAACTGATCCCTGTTGCCTAGATTTTCGGTATTTCCATTACACGAGCTAAAGATACTACTACTCTGATGAAGCCGACCGCGTTTTCCCTCGCTTATGTCTTTCAGTGCCCATTTTTTCAGAAACACACATGTAAGCAATCTTATGGACCATATATATTTATTTCCTATTACAACATTTGTATTACATTTTCTCTTTCTTGGTTTTTTGTGATGGTCTGTGATTCAGGATAGGAGGATAAAGCTGTAAAGCTTTTGATCTAGAATTCGTTGCGTTCTAGAAACCATGCTTCTTTTCTTTCTATTTCCCTGTGCCTGTCTATTTTGTCTTATGACACACTGGCCTCTGCGTTTTCTATAAAGTTGATTTCTCCTCGGCTTTCTCCAAAATTCTGCACAACTGGATACGCTGGAGTTTCTGGTGTTACTGCTGCCACTGACACTAATCTGGCTCTCTCGGATTTACTCATCTCTATTTTTTCATATGAATCTCATAAAAAAGTAAACATAACCAGCGAGATACACACGAAAGTTTTCTATACAGGCAAAGCCCAGTTGGACATACAACCCATATCGTTCTCCGTGTGTGTTTATGGGCTTGTTTAAAAAGGAAAATGGGAATAAAAGCATGTTAAGGAAATATTTTTAGGATTTGCAATACCATAATGGCGGCACAAGCAAGAGTAAAAAATATGGTCATCAGTGGAGTTCATAGAACAATTCTAGAATTTATGGTCCGCCGAACCACGAGATAGCTTGGGTTTTAACCCAAAAATAATACAACGTAAAGGTCTGGGATCCCACTCAAAAAAAATCTCTTTCCGTTCTTGTTCACAATCTTTTTACTACTCGCAACAACATTACAGAAATTTAGTGGTATAGTCAGTGGGGGCTTTTGTACATACGCAAGTAATTTTTTATATAAAAGAATCATTTTTTCCGGAGTGATTCAATTCCAGACTGAGAGACACAGAAGAGAGAATAATACCGTTATGGGACAAACAAAAGAAGACTCCCATTTACAAAAATTGCCTTTGTAATATAATTTACCCTTACCGCGTCTTGTACTCTCGTGTTTCTCAGTTTCTTCCATTTCAGTATGATTTGCTGATGATTTTTTCATTCCTCTTAGTTTTCCGATTTGTGAGCCGCTTTTGCGTAATTTCGTTAGGTGTAGATTGCATTTTGCTCGTTTTCGTTCAACCAGCCATATCAAAATCATTCATTCCTAATCATGATCATCATCATGATCTCTACCTACACAGTTTCATCTATCTTCGAGCTGGAATTCAACCTGCACATAATGCACAATCATTCTCCACTCGAGAAAATAAAACAAGATTACGTTTTCATATGTAATCTGTACTTGAAGTGAAAGACACGTTTTCCTTTTCTAGAGAGAAGGAAAAATCCTGAATAACAATAGTCAAGTAAAATGAAAAGAGAAAGAAAAGGAGACGTGTGAAAGATGGATGCGCAAATGAAAGCCATTCCTTCTGAATTAAATTCAGTCGTTATATCTCTCTCTTGGAGAGAAAACCTCGCAACTAACCTTTTTTTATACTTTTTTCGCAAGTGCTCTCTCATGTGAACCTCCCCACAATCTGTGCTAGTGCACTGCTCTTATAGCAAAAAAGTGAAGGCTCTTGCTTTTACTCAAATCCACAGAAATATGTGGGGGTACTCGGGGGCAGAGTCGATTTAACTAGGTGTATCGACAGGTGGACTGACACGTGAAATCTCATGAAAGTACAAATAGATGGACGTAGCCACTTTAAATGTTATTCTATTCTAAAATGTACAGAAAACAACACCGCTCAACAAAACAACCTGAGTCAGTATAGTTTTACGCGCACAGTTTTCATATTGAACCCGACAGTCGAAAACAGACGCTTTAATACAGCTTTGGTGTACATAGGACAAAACAACAATAGCCATTCTAAAAGAGTTGAAGACAAAGTCTGGGAATTGAAAGTGACTTGGTGAATGGGAAAAAAGAGAGGGAGTGTGCACACATAGATCCACCCAAAACTTGTATGCAAGTGTAAAATAAACATCAATTCTAGTTTTTCAGACGCTCTTTTTTCCTGCCTACTCTCATAGTTATATTTACGCGAATGAAACAAGTGGAGAATCTGATAAAAACAACGAGATCCTCACATCTTTTTATTTACGATACAATTCTGATTACTTGCCATTTACGTACTGTCTTACTAATCCAATCTGACTTTCCCATTGGTTTTTTCGCTCGCTTTCATTCTGATATTAGCTGGATCACATATTGACGGTGTAACCTGTGCACGCTGGGGAAAAATACTAAATTACTAACGACGAGTTGTATGTCATAAATCATTGATTAAATGTGGATTGCTTTGGATGAAGCTAAATTGATCAAGTTTGTATTAAATTACAAACTATTGGAGCTAAAATTGAGCGTCCAAAGAAGCCACGTATTTTCATACTCAGAAATGAACGCGCAATAAAAGCTTGTCTGACGGTATACCAGAAGGCAAAGTGATTTTGCATTTTCCTCCAATGTAATTTTCCTGTGAGGCAATAAGTTCTCACTTTGCTGACAATAGTTTTTTGCGTCCTTCGCCATAAAATAAACTTTCCGTTGTAGCCCTCGTGAGAGATAAGAGCAAGCGCTTCTCTAAGGAGAATATTTTGAATTCCAATAGGAAAATTAATGCTTGCGGTGCGAAATGGCTTGGTAGGTGGTAAGTCTAACAGCGAACAGTTTTAGCGTTGTAGATCATATTACATTTTAATCAGCCCCATTCATTACTGTCACTCTGCGAGACCAGCTCTCGTTGAAAACGAGAGTGATAGAGTAGAGTTAAACAGGGCGGGGAAAAGAAAACACGAACTTTGCAAAATATTATTCAAAGGGTTGGTCGGAATTCATTGTGATTGCAGAGAAAGGAAAAGTACAATTCTGTTGATACAGAACCATTACAAGATTTAAGAGTGTTAATGAGCCAGTAAGCTAAATAAGGTTGCATTGTTGTAAAACGAAGCCCTTGCGGTTACAAAGGAGTTGAATATTATTTGCTATTGTGTTGGCTTATTGTGGCATTTCAATGAAGTACAAGGATTGATTGGACATTTACGGGAAGAAAGGTGTAAAACAATGGATTTTTTTAAATACTGTAAACGAAAGTAGTAAAATCCTACAAACAACCAAACAACAATACATAGTACTGATTGATAAGTGCAAACTGAAAGTGACATTGAATTGAACGAAAGAACAATTTAATGTAGTTTACAACTCTTTGTAATTTGCAAATATTTTTCTCAAATATTCAAAAAACAAATTGTTATAGATGTTAACCATTAACCGATACCAATAAACACTTGCAATTAATGTCGTAAGTTACAAGTGTTGCTCATACATTGTGCAGTGTGAGAATGAATGAAAGTATTTAACCTATATACAACTTATATATATACCTAAATCTTAGCTGTACAACCTTTCCGCTTGATGCACGAACCGTAATTTTTTGCAACCTCATAAAAACAGATTCACAGGAAGCTGACATTTTCCGAATTAGAATGTGAATGGTCACTCGGTGGATTGAGAAAACGTCATTTGTCTAATTGTTCAGCTGTTCGACGAATGCTTCTCATAAAGACAATGTAAATGAACGAACACGGACGGATGAAGTCGATTCAGTTATCACTTTCATTTTTTTAATTACCGGATTTATTTTAGGATGATTGCTTTTAATTGCTACTCAGTTACTGTTTTTTATATCATAAACTACAACAGTAGTCGTCCCAAATTCAACGATATACCTACTCTCTTATCACAAAATGTGTTTACCTGTTAAATATCACTGACCATGGACTGTTTACATCGTATCAATGAGGCTTCAGAGATAACAAAAAAAATGTGGGTGATTTTGCCCAATCCAACATTTGAGACAATTCTGTTTTTCGATTTCAATACGCATAAATTTAAGAGCTTTCCTTTCCACGGACAGGTAAAATGTATGTTACCAATATGGCGAAAACATGTACCTAGTTTTTGAATACAACAAGAACGAATTAACTGCGTCGTAATATTGGGCTCAGACGAGCTTACTAATGTGACATTTATCGAATTAGTCAAGCTATGGGATAAGAGGCACGCATGTATGTCTGCTAATTCATAATAACCCAGTAAGCGTACAAAGCATCCAACATTCCAAATAAAAACAGATATCACGGGCGTAATCGTTTTCACCATTTATTCTTTGCAGAAGAAGGCAATAGCTTAAATACTACTGACTCCACTCTACGCGTAGGCATTTTCAATTTCAGTGTTGTCTAAAGGTACACATGTTATTCGCAAAAAAAATCATTATCTCCTACCGGGACAACGCCGACACAGGAGATAATTACTTCATTTTTTTACCCATATCTTTCTTTTATCTTTGGACGTGCTCATCTACTATCACCATCGCATATGCTCTACTCCTTTTGTCACGTTTAATATAAACTTCTTGGCTCGCAACAACTCCTTCATTATAGTTTATATAGCTTTTGAAAACCCTCGGAACATAACATTTTGTAATTCATACACCGCAATATTTTATATTTTCACATCCGTTCCTACATGTCCTCGCCCATTTTCATGATGGGGGATTTGACATTTATCAAATACACAAGCTCTTAACATCTATTCAGCAAGCTAATGATATAAATACCAAATTTTGACAGTCGCTCCACTAGTCGTCCGCAAGCATATAACCAACAAGGAAAATTGCCTTGAGTATATTGAAATTTGGATATGACATGGCTGACGGTAAAGATGCCTAAATGGTTCAGCCAAGTTTTACAGAGACGCATTTACATACGAAAAGATATTAATCCGTACAATGAATACCTGTATGATGCTAATATTTACTTGAGATAAATATTTATCAGCGTATTACTCTGTTTGTCAATTGTACGTAAACGTTCACTGCTCACTTGCATATATACTTCTCTTTCCTTTGCTTTTTCATTAGTCATTCTTCATATCAACGCTAATTAGGACTATATTACAGTGCGCTAATTATCGTGTCTAGAAAGTACATGTCTGCCGGGCATGTTAATGCAGGGTGTAAACCTTGTGCACTATAGGTAGGTAGACATTTTTCATGAATACATGTTGCTGTATTCATAGTAAACCGAAATCATAGTTGTAATAACACTTTTACGTGTAGGTGCATAAAAGAAGCCCACCCCAATATACGTAAAAAGTGTTGTAATTTTTGGCTAGATCTTTTATCTGCTCTCATAGTTCACTTTTAGTAAAGGTACTTAAACATCAATAAAAGCAGACGTAAATGAATTTTCGTGAGCCAATTTCTCTAACTCAGAATAGTAAAATGTTATTTTTGTTTGTAATTGCAGGCAGCAAGCTCCCTTGCGCCCGGTGACAAATATCACAAGAATCCCCTTGGGGGTCATCGCCACACCACATCAAGCACAACTGCACCAGAAGCACAGACCACGAGCAACAATCGAACGGTCACTGCAAACAACAATCATGATTTTTCTCACAATGGCATACCTGCTACTCCCATGCCAGCGTCGTCTTCAGGAGCTGCAGAGCACCTTGAGCAGCAGCAGCCTCGCCACCAGCAATACAGCGATAGTTTAATGCAGACCAGTTCCTACCACTTTTACCCATCGAATTCAATAGGCTCTGCCTCAATAAGTTCTTCTAGTCATCATCTAAATAATTACTATAATCATAACCAACAGCACCCATCGCCGTTTCTGAACCAGCAGCAGGCACCTTACCTGTACAAGAGCACTCATAGCAGTAGTGGAGGGAGCTGTAGTGGGAACGGAAGTCATATTATAATTGACGGAAATAACGGTGCTGGCAGTGTAGTTGAAGGAAAAATTAATAAATACTTTTACTACTACAACGGCCACTATTATCCCACAACAACAGGAGAAGAAGAGGAGGAGGATCCGGATCAAATTTTTACAATCACAGCAACCACGTCAGGCTCAGGTGTGACCAAGCAAGTTATAATGGGTCGAGTAGGTGAAGACATGTATCCACCTGGAAGCCCAGCTAGTGTGGGGAAGCGTGTGAGTACCGCTGGTGGACTGTTTAAAAGTAAGAGTAGTTCAATACCTGTGATGTCTGGGAGTCCGCAGCCACACCACCGTGGCTTTCGTGATACCTTCGTTTCTAGCATGAGTCCACCGGTGCAAGTTCACTCTGCTGAGTCAAGTCCACTACACAGGTCGGCAAGCGCCGCAACGGCAAACAGTTCAGAGCGATATTCTGTGAGTGGAAATGGTAGCAGTGTGGCAAGTGGAAACAATAAGCAAGAAAATAAAAAGTGGTCGTTTGGTGGGCTATTTCGTAGAAATAAAAAGTCAAGCGGAACGACCGGTAGTAATAACAATTCAATTGTGCTTGAGAACGGTGGTGGAACTGCCGTTTCCTCCGCGAATAATAGCCACTTCAATTCTCCAGCAAAAGTAAACAACAATTACGGTAGTGGATCCCCAATTATATTACCAATAAGGTCGGGTTCGACGTACTCACCTGCACGACCTGCGTCCTCGGTGGGTTTCGTTAGTATAGATCCAAGTGCAGGGCAAACTGAGAACTATCATCATCGGCAGAGTGCACTTGTTTCCTCGAGCACATCCAAGTTTGTAAACGCAGAAAGTCAAACGCGAACAAAGGGAAAGCTGTCAGAAAGTGATATCTCAACGTGTGACTCTGAGTTTGAACTTGAACTTCCGCATCACACTGACAATCCTCCGGAACCAGCCCCACAAGAGAACAAAGGGTACAAGCAAAATTTTCTTGTGCGACGGCTTTCACGACGAAAAGAAAAGGCGGCTGCTAAAAAGGCAGCAGCCACGGCAGCATCAGCATCACCACAAGTGTCTTCTACACTTTCTCCAAAGACAACCGCATCTGGTTCCAATCATCACAATTCTAGTCAGCAGCATCTCGGCAGGGGCTTTGACGTGCCTCAAATGAAGAGACGAGTTGGAAGCAGTCCAGATTCGTTGAATAACTCATCTGAGCCTTGGCCAAGTTGGGAGACTACGAAAAAACCACAGAGTCAACTGCAAGTTCTCCAACAACAGCATCGTCTACTGCACAATTACTCAAGTAATGGAAGTCTTTCAGTGAGTCAAGAGGGCTACAACAGTAACAACAATAGCTCTAATAATCACAGTGGAAAGTCATCTAGAGCGGCAGCGAGAGACGCCGTAAAGGCACGTGCCATTGCAAGACGAGAGAGCTTTCTCCACGACAGCTCATCGTCTGATGACGACACTGAGGAAAGATCACAACGGAGCTCGCTTCAAGGCAGCTTTTCCTCGCTCAACTCAAGAAACCGTCGACAAAAGGCTTTTAACATGCAGCAAGCTCAATTTCAACAACAACGCCATTTGTTTCCTTCCAATAGCGGCCAGACAGGGGTAATATCATGTGCTTCCCCATCAAGTCCCATGCCCGTGCCCCTTGACTACAGGAACTTGAGTGCTGGCAATGTTGCAAATGGAATGAGCCCCAATATGAATAGGCGGCTTATGATGATGGGTGCACCCGGCTCTCCAAAATATGAGGCTCGGGTCATTTACCAGCAGGACGGAACCGCGTCAGAGAGTAACCAGCCAGGAATGGCTCGTCTTCCTAGAAAAGAGGGAATGACTACTGGCACTAGTAATCCACACCAAATGAGCCAGAATAATGGGGATCAGCAGAGCTTTATAATGGCAACTGAAATGATTTCTGAAGATCAGCACGTGGTAACAGCTGGGCTGAAAGTGCCATTTTTGTCAGTACAAAACCAGCAGCAGCAGCTCCAGCAACATCATCAGAATCAAGATCAACAGGGCTTACGTAATGGCCAGTTGATGTATCCCGATGATCCTATTCAATATGCTAATGTAGCTAATGGCATGCGAGGTCGGAGTTGTACTCCGTATATGGGTTACAACAATGGCGCGTCGGGGAGTGGAACAGCCAGTGCAATTCATCATGCATCACCAACTCCCCCACCACCGCCCCCACCCAGACGCGACTTTACACGAGCTACATCAAACAACTTTTACCGTCCTGTTTCATGCTCTTACTTGGATTCATACGCAAACCAGCTGCAGATGAATGAGCAGCAACATCACTTACGACAACAGAGCCCTATGGTTTTCAACGGAAACTACATCCTTACACCGACTCCCCAACAACATCATCAATATCAAGGCCAACAACAGCCGGAAGTCGTTATGAATGGCTTTGCAAGTCATTCTGGGCATAATTTAGATGGTGGTGTTGTGGCAAGTGGGATCGCTAGATCAAGTCCAAGGCACTTCAGTGGTGCTACTGCTGTTGGAAGCGGCAACCATGCGGATGTTGACGGTGCCCGTCATACCCCATTAATTCGCTCGCCAAGTGAGCCGCCTATCATCAGGGGAGAGCAAACACGCATTTCCTCTCCCGTGAAACGAATGTTATCCAGTCCAATGTCAAGTGGAAGTAATGGAGAAAGCCAGCTAATTAATGGGTCTGGTAAAAACAGTCCAGGTAAAAACGTGATCACTTCCAAACTCGGCTTTCCAGTTCGTCGTTTGCAAGAAGCAAGTAAACTCACAATTGGACCCCAAACGCCTGTCCATTTACGTGCAAGTGAGTTCTGGAGAAAGAAAGAAAACGAAGTTGGATCACCATCACCTGTTGGTAATACCAGTGGTGCTATTAGTGGAAGTCAACAAAAGAAATATTTGAATCGAATTCGATCCGCAGACAGCTCACCGTTACCTGTGCCAAAAATGAGAAAGTCTCCAGGTGGTGTCGCAGCGTCCAATGAAAGTATTAGCTCGCTGAGTAGTTTCTCTGAGAATGCCGCCAGCCCTGGGCCACCCAAAAACAGTTCCAGTCCATTGAATCCCAAGCAGCAAAGTGCACAATTCGTCATGAAAGCGACACCTAAGCGAGCACAACTATCGAAAACGCCAAACCCGCAGCAATTGACGTATGGAAATAACAGTAAAGATAAAGAGAACAATAACACACAACAGCAAACTGCCGTGGAAAGGTTGAAAGTACGTATTCCATCTGCTCCTGATGGGATTAAATCCACAAGTAATTCTACTAATCCTCTATTACCAAATTCCACTAATGGGATTGCAGCTGGAAATGGCTGTAGCAAAAATACTGAGTCCAATCCCATACGAGGTTTAATCGAATTGAACAATGGAAAAACTCCAGGGAAGAATTTGGAGGATGCTCTGAATGAGCTCGAAGATATGTACAAGAGCCTTCGTCTATCGGATGAAGATCTTTTGGATCGTGCTGAAAGACGGGATTTGCCCACTCCACACCAAGAGCTTCGCGATGCCCCATTAATTCCCATCCCACAAGCTTACCAACGGTTTGAGCAGTTGGGCTCTGTGGAATCTTTAGGCACGGGAAGCGGAAGTGGAACAAATTATGGGGGTTCTGCTGGAGAAGGGCAACAGCCACAGAGAGTAAGAGCTCCTTCAGTGCGGCGATCGGCTAGACCAGACACTGTATCAGATGACATGGCTAATAGGCGATTGGCTTTCCCCGATGATAAACCGTTAGATCCTCGTGTTGTTGTTTCTAAGACTGGTTCTTATCTTGCTAGATCCCAGGCTTTCTCTCCGTGCACTTCTCCATGTCCACTGGATACAGCCCAGCAGAAACAACAGCATGCTATTACCCTTGCATTACTCGGTGAAGAAGAGCCTGACGTAACTCTGGATGATGTGAGCTTCCGTAATTATAAACGAGCTAATGCCATACGGATTATCGACCCTCAACCCCCATTTGGCATCCCGTTAGGACCAATTACAGCCTCACCTGCCAGTGATTATCTGCACACAAAACCGACAGAAACGTATCGACCGATTTTTGGTCATTTAAAAACCCCAGATGTAATAAATGACGATATTGCGTTCAGAAACCTGCGGAAGGACTTGGGGCAGGAGGCAGCCCTCTCGGGAAAAGATTGGACGCCAAGGCTTTTCAGTCCGAATCGTGAAGCTGCATTTAATTATCCGAAAGTTAAAGATTCAAAGAAATTGAGAGCTATCCGAAGTCTCTCTGCAAACATCACGCACATGCTGCCGAATACTAATAAAGACACACGAGACTCCCCCACGAAAGCTTTCTCCCAACAACAGCAGCCTCACCAGGTTCGGTTTGATAACGCGATGGGAAAATGGAACAGTTTTAGTGATTTGCATAGACGAGCCTCAACTGGTTCTCCAGGACGAGCATCCTCGTATTTGCACCCAAGCTGGGTTGAGCAAATTGAAAAAGTCCAGACGAGTACAGAGACTTTGACAGATCATCGAAATTCTGGTGGTGTGAGCAGGCTTGCTACTGCGATTCTAGATCCTCCCGAGCATTGGGAAAGAAAATTCCCGAAAAAAACTGTAGAGCTCACTCCAGACATTTACGATCCATCTAAACCACGAAGACCATGGACGGATATAATTTTTGAGAGCTTTGAAAAGGAAAAGCAGAAGGAAATGGAGCGAATTGCTGCAGAGGCAGCCGCGGCATCGGAAAATAAAACTGATGAGGATAGTACTACTAATAAAACAGAAGGGAAACGTGAAGAAGAAGATGAGTTTGCTGTTGATGATGACGTGTTTATAGACGGTTCAGAGGAAGCCTCCAAGTCGACTGCTACTGTGAGAGAGCAAGTTAAGATAAGTGGAAATACTAGTAAAGATAATGACCCAGAGAGGAAAAGTTTAGAGCACGGGGCAATACCAAACATGGATATTTCTTCCGCTGCGTCTGTTGAAATAACTAGACCAGCTCTAATTTCTAACGGAATGCAGGACAGGCCGTTGCCATTGCTTTCGGGTCAGAAAACTCGACGAGGGAGTTGGGTAGAACCAAGCATCTCCAATGCCTCGTCGTCTGCTTACCATTCCTCGCAGTGCGCATCAGACACGACACAATCATCCATTGCCTCTCCCATTAATACTCAACAGCAAGATAAACGGAGAAAGAGTTGGTCGGACCTGCCAAAAGATATTGATTCATTTTCATCGTCATCAGCTCCCGAAGCAATTATGTTATCTGGCAGCAGTTGTTCCGCTTCATCTACAAGGCAGCTATTCAACCCGCTCCCTCCGCCAAAGAAAATACGGCAAATAAATCTGGAAGCTTTTAACAATAACAGCAACGGCGGCAGTAATGCTAATAACGCCACATCAACCAATGCCGCACCGTCTTGTGAGAATCAAGTGGAGCATATGAAAGGCAATGATTTATCGTCAGCTAATGGTCTCAATAACATTATTGAACAATCTCGACAAGTACAGGGTGATAACATGGAGAGGAAGTCAGTAGCCACTACAGAAAGGGCTGACAAGGTTAAATCTTCTTTCGGTAAATGTGAAGAAGATGAGCTCAACGAGCTTATGGATCAACTTTTGAAGGATGCAGACGCATGTGGACAATCTATTTGTGATGATAGCAGTGGTGGTGAACCGAAAGAGGATCTTGCCAGTGCGTCAAATATGAAAATGAATGAATCCTATAGAAGAAGAGAAAGAGAAATAGCCGCAGATAAGGGTAAATCTCCTCCGACGGAGAGGACGCCACCAAAAGCAAGTGGAAATCCTCAGGGAAAGGAAATGAAAATGGATGAAGATACGTCATCATACGAACCAAGTTGTAAACAAGATTTATCTTGTGCTGTAGTTGGGATCATCCCAAAACATCAGTCTCCAAAAGGAACATCCGCAGTAGTGGAGGAACGCGAACCAACTGATAGAAATAATCGAAAAGTTCAACAACAGCACACCCAGCCAATTTCATCCAAAAAACAGATAAACTCCCCCAAACCCACTGGTTCTACAACGGAATCAAAGTCTGCACCTCCCACGTCGCGCCCAGCCAAAGATAAAGAAGATAGTAAATCTACTGCCGAGAAACTTTTAAGAACGAACAATAGTAATGAAAACGGAAGTGTCGTGAATCTGCCAAAAGAACGAAATCCTGTTGTAGCATCGCCAGTTGTCGAAGAGAACAAAAATAAAAATAGAGTGGCGGGATCAGGAGAAGTATCTTCAATTGAGGACTTGATCGAGTCTATCAATGAGTCATTGCCTGAGTTGGAAGCAAGCTGCAGTGGCGGTAGCACAAGTTTAGGCATCAACATAAGCAGCTCACACTCTTCCGATACGAAACCACATGGCGGCTCATCCACAAGCGGAAGTCCGGCATCATCTATACCCAGTCCAAGTCCAGGCAGTCCTATACCGCCAATTCTGTCTGTGAGTGTTACGGAAGAAGATGCTAAGCGAAAACTAAGCAGAGATTCTGGTAGGTGTGGCCAGAGTGACCCGTTGTCACCTTCCCCTGCATTTCCGGTTCCCGCAAAACGACACCACTTTCCTGTAAAAGGTATTTCCAGCGAAGAATCGTTATACGAAAATCTTCCCGCTGCGTTGATGATGGGTACAAAAACGGAAGATTCTCTGCCAGGAAATAACAATGAAAAAGAAAGCCGAGTAGTAGCTGTTTATGGAAGTGAAAGTAGCAGCAATGTCCTTTACCAAGATAATAAAGCCCTACGGGAGGATAATATTCCTGCTCTGCTCTCACTGAGCACACAAGAAAGCGGAGGTGTCAAAAGAGAGTTTCCATCGGGTCAAAGTAACCTACATGTCGCTAATAATGATGAGTTCGAAGATAATGAAGAGGAAGACGCACAATTTAGCAGCTCTCATCAGCCATCGTCCCTAAGTAGTAATGACTCGTCTGACGTGAGTGCCAGCGGTGGGGCGACTAGTAGCAGCCCAAGGGAAAACGAGAACCGTCATCTAATTAAGCAGCAAGAAGGCTACAGGCAGAAGAATAACGATAATAGTAGTACTGCTAATAATAATAATAACGAGAGGGATCAAGTCGAGCAAACTTGCTCTTCAACCTCATCAACATCTCAGCAATTTCCTTCTTCTTTACCTTTTGATGATAACAAAACTTCATGTGTTGTCACTCCTTTCTCCACTGACAATTCTTCTGCTTTCACCTCCAACCAAAACAACAATCCATCGACCAGACCAAGGGCCACAAATAATAATAGTAATACTAGTTCTGCTTCCTCATCTAGGGAGACGCTATTCCGAAAAAAGTCTGCTGAAGGTGAGATTTCAGGATTAAGTGATGATGATGAGAGAAACCTTTCATCATCGTCCCCTTCTTCTCTTATTTTTGACTGGTTTTCACGGTGGAACGGAGTATTGCTGGTTGCATGTTACCTCATTGCTTTCTTACAGTCTTTCACTACTTTTGACATCATACCTGGGTTTGGTGTCTTTCTTGCCATTTTAGTTTTCTTTGCACACCTTTTGTAAACGTAGAATATTTGGTTTTGGTAGACGCGATCAGCTTTCACTGACAAAAATAACAACAGAACTTCATATAGCTTCCGTTTTCAACAGTACAATTTCATTGAGGGTAAAAGATAAAGATGCATAACAAACTCGTGACTTTATTTTGCATGCATCATTACCTGTAATGCAGTTGCAGCAATCCGCCTGCAAGTAACCCTTTACAGAGTGAATGTACACAGATAAATGGCACAAAGTTGGCCGTTTTGCATTCAGTTTAAATCATGTAAAGAAAAACATTTTTTAAAGGCTATACTTTCGGTGTGCAATTTGTATATATGACAGCGTTGAAAGTTGTCGGATGAAAAATTCTTGACTTCGGACTTGGAAGTTTATTGCCAAGAACTTTTGACTTTATACTGGTGCCATACATACACTCCGCTTCGTAATAAGTTTGATAAGAATCTTTCTCAAATCCTCGTTCTTTTATTGGCCTGAAAGCCTTTTGCAAATAGTTGAACGAAAACAAACTGTTTATAGATGAAAAATAGTTTTCCTCTTCTTTTTTATAATCATGAGCTATCCATAGCAGGGAAGAATTTGTACTTGCATGCTCGCAAGTTTTTAGCTATATGAGCTTTGAAAAACCGAGGGGGAAATATGTGTGTATGTGACTTCGTGAAGAGAACGCGGATGAAATCCATTGCAACGAACTGTACATAATAATCTTGATAGCGCTTTTGCTATTTTCTACAAAGTTATCAATACAGCATCCCATTTTTGTATCCGATCACATTTGCACAATCTAATCCAAGAAAATTGGTTTTGAATGACGGAGTAAATCTGCGGCTGTTGCTGGTGACGTAGTTTTGACAAAAAATTGTAAATATTTATAAATCTATGTGTAGCGTACTTATCACATACTGGTGAAACTTGGACCATTTGAATGTATACTTTATGTGCACTATAGCTTGAATTCTGTACAAAAACCGCCTAGGTATATCCCGTTTAATGATTTGTAAGAAGCTTTAAAAATCTTGTAGTTTATATAGTGTAATAATAATTTACTATAGTAAGAAAGAACATTAGCTTGAATTCTGTACAAAAACCGCCTAGGTATATCCCGTTTAATGATTTGTAAGAAGCTTTAAAAATCTTTTAGTTTATATAGTGTAATAATAATTTACTATAGTAAGAAAGAACATATTTCATGATAGATGTATGTATAATTTTTGTGAGTTTATCCTGTATATTACTTTTTCAAGAAAATTTCGCTAAACTTTCAAGCATAGCTCATACTTTAGTCAAGTACAGAGGGCAGTGAATATGAATAGAAAGTGAAAAGTGCCTTACTAAAAATATATCTTTGGCATAAAAGATACATTCATTACTATATCATCGTCGTCTAGTCATAAATTGAGCCAAAAAATGCGGAAAATTTCGTCAACTGCTTCCATTGAGCTAGAGTAGAGTCAAAAAACATTACTTTAGTTATTACTTGAGTTTTTTAGAGCTTTTCTAGACTCTCCATCAGCAAAATGCCATTTTAGCTGTTTATTGGTAAGGCCATAAAAAGCTAGCGGAGAGAACAGACATTGGTGCTATATTGTATCTGGTACTATTGAATATTACATACGAAAATCACCGAAAAATTAAATAAATCACTCAGAAATTGTTGGAAAGTATAAAAGGGAATGAATGACGCTTGTAAAACAGGATTATTCGTTATTTTTTCTTGAAGAAAAAGAACTTTTCATTTGTAGTGGAGAATAACGCATACACATAGACAGATGACGAACTCAGAATTTTTTGTTACAATTGGAAATACCGGTTGAAGATGTAGNACTTTTCATTTGTAGTGGAGAATAACGCATACACATAGACAGATGACGAACTCAGAATTTTTTGTTACAATTGGAAATACCGGTTGAAGATGTAGCGAGAGAGAGAGACTGCATTTGAAAAATATCTAGAAAGAAATTACCTATACAAAGTTTCTTCAACTGTTACAGCTAAAAAACTTGCTTTTTCATCCAATGCTATTCTTATTTTGAGAGAGGAACAAAAAAATCAGACAACCAAAACTTTTCTCTCTCTTTTTTCCAAGATAATGCGATTTACAGTTTTCTTACATTGGCTCATTTTACACACGGTGTAGTTTATAGAATCTATTTTTGTAAGTTTAGAATAGTTCATATTTTCCTCTTGAAGAAAAAACGAAAAAATATTGCTTTATAAAACTGTTGTTGAACCCAATAAGCTATGTTGGCACGTTATACACAAAGATGATCGTTTTGGTGAGCTTCCAAAGTTTTTCCCCCTCTTTGCAGAATGTGAACTGTTTCCTAAGATTACAAGATAAGTATGCCATGGGGCATGCAGCAGTTTGGATGCGCTTCTGAATAGAATATTTTTTGTATGGCTGCTCGGAACAGAAAATGTTAGATGGTACAGGCTACTCTGCAGCCATTTCACCTTCCAAAGTTTTCTCCCATTTCCGTTTGTTTTTCAAGGAGGAATGTTTGGCAAAATTGTCAAGAGTGTCTTTAGGTGTTTTTTATACAACACTATTTACATCTTCGGCGAGGATGTAAATACACAAGTGTGAGAGGCGAAATTGTTTACTTTCAAAGATATTTTTTCTTACACGACAGGCGGAATTTTGTTTGGTTTTTCTGAAGAGGTAAATGTGAATGACAATATTATCCCATGACTCAATTCAAAGGATGAGGTTTTAGTTTGAAATTTGTAAATGAGGACCATATTTTTGCTGTCTTTTTCACCAAAGCTTTAAGTTTGTTTTTTTAGAACGATTACTTTAAGTATAAATGGCTCTTGCTATGTTTGAATTTTCGAAGACAAATTGTAAAACATTCTTTATTTGTGTAGCAAATGTAAAAATTATACCATGTAGCACAACGGTCAAAATGCTGCGCAAGTGGAAATATCTTAATTACAAAATAGAAATATGCCGTTCAACTGTTGATTCTGCTTAAATGTAAAATATGTCAACATGAACGCGAAATTTTGAAACAGCCTGTGCGTTTAAGATATGAGAATTCTGAATTCCTTTATATTGTACAATCTGTCTGCAATTAAGGCATACAATAGTCCATTCTAATTTTATTATCAGAGTTCACCATATGGAAGTGTTGAAACTTCTGGGAAACTTTGAAAAGAGCATGACAGAGCGAATTGAAGTTACTGATCCCCTGTAATTTTTCATGTCGTGACCTTTTTTCTCTTTGTAATTAAGTAATATGAAAGTTTTTATCCTGGTGGCTCCCATTTTAAGGAGCATATCTGTTTTTGTTATTTCCCTCGGTCGGTCCTTGGTTAACAAACTTTAAAAACTTAAATGCACAGGGTTAATAGCATCCAGGACTTAAATGATTTTTCCTTTGAAACTCTATTATGTACATCTTGTTAATAGTAGAAATATAATGTCCTCAGCTGAAAAAATGTAGGAGCTTTGTGAGTATTTTTATGTGTCAAGATTTACCAAAATTAAGTAACTTTTGGGCAAAAACTTTTCATCGTGAATCAGCAGGGACCACGAACGAAGAGGATAAAGAGATGATGAAAAAGGGCAGATCAACACGTCGGAAAAGTAGGTCCAGTAAAATTACCCGAAGGAGTAGGTCTTGCACTCACAGCTTAAGAGAAACAAGAGAGGCAACAACAAAAACAACAGCGAAAACACCACTTTCACTGGATTCTCCGGACCCGGAGAAAAAAACAGAAAAATTCCAGCACCAGCAAGAGGAAAAAAGAACCATAGAACAAGACAAGGGGAACAAAAAGAGCTATCAAAATCGAGGATTTACTCGGTCACGCCAACTTTATGGAAGCCATAACATTACAGCTAATAACACTTCCAGCTCTTGCAGAGCTGTAAAACAAACGGTAAAGGCGACGAGGACAGAACAAACTAATTCTAATTTCTTGAATGAGAGCAAAACTTGTCATGTTTTTGTGGAACTTTCTTCGAGTGAAAGTATATTGAGCTGTACTGGGGGAATGTTGAGCAAAAGAGCACGACGTGCGAGAATGTTTCAACTTTCCACTCCTTCCAGAGAACACGTCACCACCACCGACGATGAAGAGACCTGTGCTCCTGCTGGTGGTGGGGAGTTTGCACCGTCGAATTATTTTCACAATCAACATCAAAATCAGCAGAAAATACAGCAGATTTCTCTGAAAAATGAAAAATGGCAGAAAATGATAGAGATTATGGAGGCGTCACCGCTATTAGCCTTGTCACCCAAGTCGTTTACGCCCATGTACAACGCGGAAACATCCCAAATGTCAACTATCTCAGACAAAGATAAGACCAATAGTAGTAGTTGTTATAATCACTGTGCAACAGCAGTAAAGATAACTCCTTGTGATCACGTAAACATTGAAAAGGTGGAAACTCCAGGTGACTCAGATCATTTGGACGACATGAATAGGTCAATGCCTAACCTTAAATATGTCGAATTCTTTAAAAACTTTCCGCTGGATGCATGGCTAATGCCATATCGTCGATTTAGGGTTTGACAAAATAAAAAGATCTTTCTCCTGAACACTTTGTGACAAAACTTTTAACATCCGCAGACACTAACAGCTTTACTCTAATTATTTTGCTTTATAGTTCAACCATACTCCGAATTTTGTGTATTCGCTTGATACTAACCGGTTTTATATTTTATTTTTCTGTGTAACAATCATAATATAAGTAATTACTGCACATAAATATTTTTGCTGCTCTCTCCTTCACATATTTTTTTTCTGTATAAATGATTTGTTTGTGAAACGAAATGGAGAAACAATGTGATTTCATAAGCTAAGACAAAAAGTAGTGGATCCCACTTACATAATATATTATTTTAGTATAGTTAATATAGATATAATTTTCAGAAAATAAATACAAACCGTATCGTTATAAGAGTTTGAAAACATGAAATCTTGCTTTCTGCACCCAGTGTTTTCTTTCAGTTTTTTTTTGTCTATTTAACCTACCTACATGCATGCTCACTATCTGAATTTATGAATTGAATGCACCCACACATCAATCCACACAATTATGCTATTGATAAAGATTTGTACATTATTACAAATGATTTTTGCAATCACAAATGGTCACTTTCATGCGACAGATTTTCCAGAATCAGTAACATGCGCGACGCAAGACCCACCACGTCTTATTATTTTGCAGATCACGATAAGCTTTTAATTTGTTATGTTATTTTCACGTAATTAGACTAGAAGCACACGCGATTTGGAGTAAATCATTGATACATTTTATTTAGTAGGTAGTCGTGTACTTGTTATGTTTGTTTGAACTTTGAACTGTATGTGTCTCTTTCTATCTATCTCACTGCTTATTATAGTTTTGCCCAGTACAAAATATCTATGAATTGCAATTTTGGAGTACAGATGCATTTACGTTTACCTTTGCAATTTTAATTCATATTCTTTTAGGTTTCTTAATGAACAAGCCCTGATGATCTGAACCGAGAGAGTTTTAGGATTTCCCCTTAGTTTTATTGCTGATATCCTATGAGAATGGGAGAAAACCTTTAGATAGATGCAGTGAAACCTGTGAAATTATGTTTGTTTTGTGCTGTGATGTGAACTCTACAAATACTTAAATGGCTTTACTGTATTTTTGGATAACGAATGTATCTGAATAACGATATACGCTTGTCTGTTACAAATGTTCGTTGAAATAAGGACAAAGCTAGATCAAATATCGTCCCTAGTCAGTCACCAGTTTAAATTAGTATAAGAAAGTAATTGTAATTTGATCGCTCGTGCGAGGACCTCAAATTTAACTCCCCTACATACTTGTTATCCTTAAATGGACACGGAACTCGAATCACATCGCCATTTCATGTGTGTGCGCCACAGGAAAAACTCTTGGATTGTATGCCCAATGGATGTCCAACGTGTGATTTCCTTAGCTAAATTGGTATGTCATTATGTAATGAACAAATTGAAATGAAAAGCTTAATGAAGACGATGAGAGGACCAATCCCTATAGCGCACATCAACCAGGCAAAACTGTACAGTCACTCACAAAAAGCACCTCAAGAAAGTTTTTTTTTCTCACTTCGCTAATCAATTACCCTGTTGGCGAAAGATAAATCTAAAAATTCAATTATCCTACACGAGATATTCTCAAACAATATGACTTCAGCAATTTCTAGCCAAATAATTCTACAACAGTTTAGAATACCTCTCAGTGTGAACCAAGTCTGCACAAGAGTAGCCAATTAATTAATTAAATCGACTAAAAAACTATTTCTGCTGTTTAATTAACCGAAAGATAAAAGTTTTCATTTGATTATTTGCTGAAATTTTTGTTTTGTTATTAAGATACGTAGCAGTTTTTTTTCACTTTTTATCTTTTCAATTTTCTCTTGCTGAAAGCATGAGACCCTTTGCTATCAATATCGTTAAGAAATTTTTCACTGAAGCTGTGTTTGATTGTCCTCTGAAAAAATAATAATTGAGCACCTGCCACCCATCCGCCTATAAATATTCTTGACTAAATTTCACATGGAAAATGTAAATGAGTTTATGAACGCATGAATTTGACAGGTTCGTTACAAGTTCATCCATGTGAGCATAATCACAATGATCGGAGAAAGTGTAAGCATTGCCAAAAGGGAGACTACTTGTCCAAACAAAACTGTCTCATTAATCTGTCTCAACAAGACCAAGCGCTGCATTACTCCCGAGAAAAATCTACACAGCAACCGTACATTAGTGGACGACCGTGTGGAAACGATGCATACATGTACAAAGAGCGAGAAACTTTTATTGGAAACGATGTCTCCTCATCATCATCCTCCCCGTCTTCATCAGCCGCAGACGAGATACCAACTGACAGGCAAAACGATGGAGAAACAAGAGAGTCTCAGCAGCTGCAACCTGTTGCACGCAGTAAAACGACGTGTTTGGCCGTCCCAACTTTCTCCAACAGCGCTCAAACAGCTAAAAAGTCTACTACTTCTGCAACGCTAGTTTCCTCCACTACAGCTCCTGCTGAAACTTCCGCGTCTGAGTCTGGTGGAATGAACTTTCTCCGAAACAATTTTCCCTTCTTCCGCAGCTCGACGAGTAGATCTCGATCTCAGTCTGTGATCAGTGATGTTTCGCGGTCATCAGAGACAGGGGTACAATATATCATTGAATTTTATTTTTCACCTAAAATGTATTTATTTGTAGTTCAATTTTTAAACACTAAGGTTTTTTATGCGCGGTGCATATTTCTAGGATTCAAAAAAGGAAAGGGATAAAAGCTATCGAAGAAAGTCTCATCTTAACAGAGCGTTCACGGATGAGCCTGTCCCAGACAATAAATATCCTTATGGTAGGAGGACATGAACTATTTTCTAATACAAGTACAAATAGCGAATTGCGACACTTTGCAAAAAATGTTAACGGCGGGGCTGTTGTAATGTCGATTTAAAGATAAATGGTTCTTCCGTTGTACTTTTATTTTGCACAGATCCTAGATCAGTTGGCCAAGATGCATCCAGTGTAGAGAGTTCCGCAATGGAAGACGGCCATGCCAATCGTAAACCAAGTGTAAAACTGCATCCAACCATTCCATGTGTTTTAACTGTGAGCAAACCGGAAAGTAATTCTGGCTCAAATAGTAAATCCGTCTCGAGAACGAATAGTTATAGCCACCATGATTCGATTCCAAGTCCAGTGCCGACAAATTCTCATAAAAGCTCTCCAGTTGTCAAAAAGGATTCCTTTTCTGATGCCGAGGGAGTGTCATTTATCAAGAAGATGTTACAAAAAGAGAGTGATAAGGACAGGGCTGCTGCAGCCGCAGCAGCTGGAAGTGTGTCAGCACCGACGAAACAAAATCTGCAGAATGGAAACATTGTTAATGGAAATGGTTACGCAGTTAAGAAGAGTCCCTCGGCTGGAAATCAGTCATACTGGTCTAAATTTTCTAGCAGCCAGTCTGCATTTCTACGAAAGTTATTCGACAAGCCAAAAGTCTCAGAATCCCCGGGTAATCTAACAAACTCTGGCCTGGCAAAGGCCAACAGCTCCATCAACTGTGGGCCAAGTACTCAAGAAAGCAGGATGGAGGAGAATGGGTCACCAGAAAAAGAGAACGAGGAGCCTCTCCAGGGCTTTAGTGTTGCTCAAAAAGCTTCCTACTTTATGAAGTTGGAGCATGAACAACGATTTAGCAAATGGAGAAAGAATTCTGTCGATTTGGGAGTTATCAGTAATGTGTCAGCTCCAACTTCTTCTGAACAAACTGGGGAGGCCGGTGGGTTGAATACAAATGGACGGAAAACGGGGACAAGTGAGGTCACATCAAAGACAAAGTATTTGACACGACCAGTAACCCCATCAGAAGGAATACGACTGGGAAGTCACATCAACACTTCGGAGAGCCTAAAGAGACAGATTGAATTTGGATCACTTCCACGGATTTGGGGAAATGATTCCCCATCCTTTGAAAATAATGTAACTGATCCATCAAAAAAGATAAACAGTGACACTAATCCATCCAAAACTCCAAAGTCGTCTGGTAAAGGTACAGTAAGAGCTTTTATTACGCTTGAGAATCCTTTTTATCACATGTCTCATGCCATCCTTCTTATCCGCTTTTTTCCAGATTACGATGACGAACACAAATTGCAGGCGATCCCATCAGGCATTAACAAGTTTAACGAGATTTCCACTCGGGACATGGAACCTATCTTGCCGTACACAATTGATTCATCGACAGAGCCGGTGAAAGCATATTCCCTCTCAAGAAGTAATCGCCATACTGGAAATCCCGAGAAGAGCCATCAAAGCAGTCTTGGAACGTATCCAGTCTACCATTCTGCATCAGCAATCATCCATCCAACAGCAACCACCGCACCCTCTTCAACCGTTTTAGGAAACCACTCATCCAAAACTGGAGCTTCACAGCCTTCCATGAAACATATTACAAATGCTGGGTATAGCAGCAGCAATAGTAGCATCAATGAAAACCATAAGTACCTGCCCTATCATCCAATACCTCACAACAACGGCTTTTATGATGGTGACGGATTCACAGTCTATGAAAACGGCATAAACGGAATGACCCCTGAGGAAAAGAGAAGAGGAAGCTCTTCCGACTTGGAACTGTCAGGAGCAGGAAACTCCTCGCCATTTATGCCTAGATCGGACAAAGTGAAATCCATGTTTATCTCGAAAAATAAATACCATTGTGAAGCTGACAATCTTTCTGAAGATGGAGAGGTCTCGAGTGGGGGTCAAGAAGTAGCAGATATCATTTGCAGATCCTATGAAAACTCTCCAGTGTAAGATTTTTTTTTCTTCATTGAAATGGTTTTGATTTTGGCCGATCTATGGTAAAGCAAGTGAACAATATCGTTTTCTTTACACATTTCATAGCTTTCGTAAGAAGAACTGGCGAGCTCAAAAGCAACCTCAGTCCAACTTTACAAAAGAAATATGGAGACGATGTGGCAACTACGAAAACTGGAATAATCGCCCTCAACCGCAGTCTGATCGCCATCACCCACGGCCCCAACCTCAGCATCCTGTACCTCAAGCCTTCACTGCTACAACCAATGTAATAGAGGTATTCAACCATGACCGCTGCCTTTGCATTGTGTAGTCTTGATTAACCGGAAAACAACATCATTTAACATAAATAACAGTAAATTCGCTTCGCCGCAAAGTAGTTGCAAAAATTATAAACTTCTCTCATTGCATTTTCATCAGCGCTATTGCTTCAAAAAACAAATAACATTTTCACACCTCAGTTAGTAAACGGAAAGTTTTATTTAAAACTATACGTAAATTGTATTGCTTTTAGGTAAGCAACATACCCCCACCCAGTTTACCATCTGTAGCAGCTTCACCTCCACCCGCAACTTCAAATTTACTTCAAATTTTGACTGTGTTAAGCTCGTCCAATGATGAGTTGAACGAGCCGAAATCAAAAAGACGCCATCAAAGCGGTAGAGACAAAGTTAGCCGAGCATCTTCGCGTTCTGACTCGATACCTCCTATTCATCCTAATCATACTATTATCCAGCCTCGGGCTAGCACTGCCGTTTGTAATTACTACAGCAAAAGTGGAAAGAACTCGGCTCTGGGTAATCATCGTCATACAATGCCGCCAACTCCAATTGCGGACAATGATGAAGTCTTTGTGAGCGTTCCACATCCTGCAGACGAAGCATTCCAAAGTTTCTTTTGCAGTGTAAAAAGCTATTCTCAGGTCACCCATTATCCGCCTGAAAATGGAGTGATAGCGACCAGCGATGATGGCCAACACTCTAGAAATACAGGCGAAGCTAATGGTATGGAGAATGGCGACACAGGATCTGGGGATACGCTTGACATCAGTGCTGTTAGACGTGAAAGCGATTTGCTAGTTATGAAGAAAAATGTTCCAACTTGCAAGCGAAAATCAACCGGAAGTAAGTACAAGAATCCTCTACGAGCTTTAGCAGCCCGAATTGATTTCAAACAACAGGGCTACACACAAACGCATACAAACTCGGTCCATTGTAGTAGTGATGTCGATGTTTCAACGTGAACGAGTTAACAAGTGACACTGACTTTAGAGATTTTATAGTTTAAACTTTCATGCTGTAAAATATATGCTACACTATTGTACTGATTATGGTTAAGAACAGATACCAAAATTGCGGCGTGCCAAAATTGTGAAGATCGACAGTTTGGATTTGCTAAACAAGGAATTCAAAAAAATTAATATCGAGATATTTAAATAACGTATATGAACGGATAGTGCAAATGATTGTCATTCTGGTGATAAATGACATTTATTTGCTTTAAATATGGATACTGAAGTAGTGTGAGTTAACGGATAATTAAAAGCCAGAAGGAAGTGCTTAGTAGGATACTTAGGTATAGTTTTAACTACATTGAAACGAAACTTGTCAAAAAAGTAACATGTCGAATAACGATGTACGCGCATACCTACTGAAATTATTTGTAAAAAAGATATCAAGATATGAACATTTTTACCGCTTGTCGATAATCGATAAATAAAATATTTATTTGTAAACAATATGCGAACGTAATATTCATTCATAAGAATACAATCTATCAAAATCGATTAGTGATTTTCGATAGTACAACCCATATTAAGACTGCATGGCAGTTTTACCGTACTTCATTTGTTTCTTAAACTTTTTCGGGTTCAGTCCATAAGCCTGCAATCGGTCTTCATCTAATTGCGATACATTTTGGTCACTACTAAATGTTTTTCTTTTTCTATTCTTCTCGCGATGCTTCTTATCGACTTTAGGAGGGGCATCAGAAAATCCGGATTGGCTGCTTGGAGCAGGGGATTCGGAACCACCATTAGATGAGGGGAGACTCACTCTTTTAAGATTTTTCCTCTGACGCTTCGTTAATTTTGAAGGCATATTTTGTGGACCATTTGTCTTGTTTGTTGTATTCGATTTTCTTTTTGGTTGGAGGTCATCGTATGATTTCTTATTGATTGCAGGTGATTTAATTTCTTCTTTTATACACGAAGGCTCAATCTGCTCCCTCCGCTTCTTTTTCTTCCGTAAACTCTCTATGTCCGCATTTCCGACTTCATGTTCTGTTTTGATAGTTTGTCCCTCACTTTTGTCCAAACTGCTTACCTTACTTTTCTTTGTTTTCTTTGAAGACACTTGTTCTTCTTTGATCACAATATCAGCTTCGGAATGGCCGTTACTGTAGTCAAAACTGTCCCCCTTACTTTTCTTTGTTTTCTTTGGAGACACATGTTCTTCTTTGATTACAATATCAGCTTCGGAAAGGCCGTTACTGTAATCAAAACTGTCCCCCTTACTTTTCTTCTTCTTTCTAGGAGATTCCAGATCCTGCTCAGTTTTAATTTCAGGTTCTTCATACGAGGTTTCCTTCACTTCTTGCAGCCCATTCAACTGATCGTTGCCATCATCGGAATACCCTCCTTTTTTCTTTTTCTTCGTTTTCTTCTTGCGTTTCTTCTGGTTTTCGACTCCATTTTCATCATCCTCCCTGCAAGAAAAATATTATTAAAACTTTGTAACATAGAAGATACTACGTGATTATGGATTATACGTCGACAAAGCGTAAGAAATGCTAGTGTTACTTTTCATCAAGTTGCTGTTGATAAACCGACGACAGAAGTTTCTTCTTCAGGTCTTCCCTTTCCCCTTTTTTCTTATATGCTTTAACCTCATACTCTTCTTCGTCATCTCCCCTATACTGAAAAGTTTTCTTGAGCGATGCCCATTGATTAAGCTCCCGATCCTCTGCTTTCAGTATCTGTTAGTCAACCATAAATGTACATTGTGAAAAAAATTCTACAAAACTATAAAATACATCTATAATAAACTTCAAAAAATCCGAATTACCTCTTCCGTAGTCAATCCAAAGTTGTTCGGAGTGGTCTTGTGGTATTTGAACCTGCATTTCAAATCGCCAACCACATCCTCGAAGTCTAGCTTGTAGTACTCCTCGAAATATTCTTCAAACGATTTGTGAACTTTCGGGTCAAACTTAGGTTTCTCGCGTTCTAGGGCTTCTAAAAACTTTGACCGCTTTCTTCTACCACGTTTTCCCTTGGAGGCTTCGATGAGTTCCTTTTCAGTGTCAGCTTTTCTCTTCTTTCTTCCAACAGCCCCTGTAATGGTGCCAACCTAAATAAACAATATTTTCATAATTTAAACAAAATTTCGAAAAGAAAGCCATCATGGCATGGGCCAAACCTCACCTGGTGACTACCCCCATCATCTAACTCGGCGCCTTCTTCATTTTCTGAAATTGACGACTTTTTCTCCCGGACGGGCACCCAGTTTTCCCATTTCTCTGTAAACGAAGTAATTCTTGAGCTATTAAACATTTCTGTCATTAGAATTGAAAAAAGTACGTACCTTCATTATCAACATCTCCATCAAGTTCTTCATCGTACTCAAACACAGGCTTCTCTGCATCGTCAGCTTCTTCATAGAAGTCGTCATTAAATATCTCCTTCATTCTACGATCATGTTCTTCAGGGTCAAAGTCTCCATCAATGTCTTTTTCGGAAATAAAGAGATCAGGATCTCCAGTGATCTCCTGCAGTTTACTAATCTTGCTCATTATTTCCTTGCGTTTTAGAGCTTTGAGTCTTTGCACTTCTTCCTTCATTCTGGCTTTCTGCTGTTCCTTTCGTTCTTTAGCCTTCTGACGCTGGTCCTTCCTTGAAGTATCTTCTCTACGCATCGACTCTTGAATTGTCCTTGGGTACCGTTTTATCTGAAAGCAACCACAAAATAATATTATCAGGAATGAACGTGAAAATAGTGCTTTATGTTATGTAACTCCAATGCTTACAAAGTCCTGATCCGGCTCCTCAAATCTAAAGTTATATTTGTGTTCAAACTCTTCACGTTCATCCTCAAACTTTTCATCATCCGACAAATCATGGATTACTTCCTTGTACGTGGGTATGTAATCTTCTCCTCCTCTATTAGGATCGATGTACTTTTTATTCAATATGTAGTCTCTCAAAAACTTTTCACCATCATCAAGTTTGTCATCGTTCCAATAGTCACGTAACGATCTCAGCTCCTTTTCGTCCTCCTTTGACAACTTTCCCTTTTCAACCTTGTCAAGTTCTCCTTTTAACCACAGTCTGTACTCTGCTTCCTCTTGCTTTTTCTCGTCTTCGGATTTGTTAGCTCTTGCTTTCAACAAATTCGACCCCAACAAGTTACCCCCCTCATCATCGCTCGAGTCGATTTCTTTCAAGGCTTTTGAAAACTCGGTTTTAATAGATGCCAGCTCTTCCGGATAAGATTTGCTCACATTTGGTCGTTCCTCCTCATTGTCAGATAGCTTCTGCCCCTTTTCAAGAACCATTACTCTCTCGTGATCTCGAACTGTGAACGCCTTTTTAACTCCCTTTTTCTTCTTCTCCTCATTACCCCCTCCATCCTGCTCCTCAACTCCTTTGAAGAATCCAAACTGATCGCTGTATATCTTCGGATTCTTGGTTTTCAAACACGCCAAGGTCTTCAAAAACGCCTTTTCCTTTTCCATTGACCAATCATCGTCCTCCTCCGACGAACTCTCCGAGGAACTTTCATCCTCCTTTAATTCACTCAAGTCATTAATTCCCAACCTGTTTTTCACTGTAATTTCAGAAATACCAATAAATTTTAATTCCAAAAAACGCTTCGTTCCATCGCTTTACATCTTACATACTCACGAATACCTACATTTCTGAGTTTCCTCCAAATTCCTCCAGTTATCGTATCTATCCGCATAACCTTTGTTGATCGTCAGTTCCTCTTTAACTTTCCCATTCCCATTAACCGTCTCCTCCTCCGAGTCTGAACTGTCCAGTAGCGCCCTCTTATCCTTATTCTTAATTTTCAACATGATTAAATAAACAATCTATGATTCCTGTTTAAAAATTTAAAACTGAAATATTCCAGTGCACCTGCATGATACGCACGTGTGCTTGAACACATTCACAGCAAAACAAAACGAAAAAAATGCAAATTCTCACTCTGTACATCTTTCAGACCAGCTTGGACTCTCTTGCTGGGGGAAAATGAGATTTTTGAGTGTATTCTGCTATATGCAAAACTCGAATCAAACTCGAAGCAAGCTTTATTTTTTTCTCCAAATAAACTTTTTATTTCAAGCAAAGCTATAAAATTGGACTTCATAATGCTTAAAAAGTAATAACTAAACTGTGTTTCCCTCCAATTTCAATGGAGTCTGTGCTAACTGCTTGTCTGTGGAAGGACAGTAAAATTAAAACAAAATTCTGTTATTCCTTTGTTCCAGGCGAAGATTCAATATTTTTGCACTTTCATTGGACTTACCCAACTTGAGCCCCGAAGCCAACGCTTGTAACGTACACTTCTGCGTTTGCTGGAAGACCTTCAAAGGCGCTAGTGGCATTCACAGTTACAGGTTGACTGTCAAAGTTTCCGAGTGAACATGAATCCTGCGTCGTTGTAGATTCTGGAAAAGCCGTATATTTTACCGTCTTGTACGGCATGAGCTTCAAGGCTACCGTACTTCCAGGCATCAGTTTTTCTCAAATCTGAGAGTTTCTTGTAAACCTTGTAGTGGCTTTCTGTTGCAGATTTCTGGGCTTCGACGTTCACTTCTTTGTAGTTGGGATTGATGGGAAGCCAAGTTTTGTCTCCGGTTGTAAATCCTACAATAGATGGTAACGGTTTTATTAACGATAACAGGTAGGATGTATGAGTACGAAGACTCAAGACATGTGATGGTTGGAAAGACGCATGAACAAACCTGCGCCATCCGCAGCGGTCCATTGCATAGGCGTTCTCTCTGGGTCACGACTGAACAGGCGGTATCTGGAGTAGATAAATCAAACAAAACGGTCAGTCATCAGTAAAAACATGACGCGACGCGGTTCAATGCGCAAAAAAAACCGCGTCATTATCAATTTTAACGAAGCATACCTTTCAGGTCCTGCATTACATCCAGCAGGGTCAACAGTTTCTTCATATGTAATTTCTGCGTCAATCATTCCAATTTCTTCGCCGTAGTATGATACAACACTACCAGGGAGCAGCATGATAAGCATATTAAGCTTATCGATTGCGTCCTCTCCGTATCTTGTTCCGATCCTCTTATTGTCATGATTTCCAATGACCCAGTTGACGGTTCTTCCAGCTGGGATTTTCGTGTACCATTCGTTGATATAGTAGGCGAATGCATTTGCGTCAGAACTGCCATTCACAAAGCGGACAAGGTCAAAATTAAACGGAAAGTGAGCAACGGGCTTGTCATCGGTCCCGTAGTAGGCAATCGTCTCTTCGATTGTGTCAAGGTATTGTTCAGTGAACATGCAGCTGTTTCAATGTAAGGTCAACAAAATATTTCCATACGTGGCTATAATCATAGTTAATACTTAGGAGCATGCCAGTCAATAGTTACCGCTCAATTCCATCAGTTAAGGTATAAATATCGATTAGATTTCTGAATTCTGCAAGGGCTACCAAGACTTTTGGCTGGTTGACTGAAAGCAATTTTAAAATTTGAGTGGATAACAATCCATGAATTCGAAGATGAAAGAAAAATGATGGATTATGGACATACTTGTGTAAATATGCTTCCAGTAACTGTGGTCAAAAGGAATTGACTCAGGAGGACGGTTAGGATTTTCGGGTTCATCCAAGTAACGAAGATCTTCAAACATTGTTTGGACAGCATCCATTCTAAATCCATCAACGCCAGCGTCCAGCCAAAACTTGACATTCGCCAACATTTCTTTAAGTACTTCTGGGTTTTCATAGTTCAAATCGGGTTGGCCTGGAACAAACTGATGCAAATAGAACTGCTGCCTTTTGTCGTTCCATTCCCATGCAGAGCCGCCAAAATGATTCACCTGAAATTGATTGTCAAAGTTTGAAAATAATTTCATGGATTATTTTTAAAAATCATTTGGCGAATGCGCTAGTACCCAGTTTGTGGGTGGAATGGGGTGTCCGGTTGCGTTATATCCTTTGGGCTCTTTCCACACATAATAATCTGCGTATTTGCCTTCTTTGTTGATGCTCTTGGTGAACCAAACATGCTCGTCACTGGAATGGTTAGGAACAAAATCCATGATGAGTTTCAAATCTGTAACAGAAATTAAGTTTGAGAATTTTTATTTAATATTCGGTAATGATTATGCATCGTATTTCGAAAAAACATGAACCAAACCTCGCTTTTTCATTTCAGATGCCAGCGATTTAAAGTCTTCCATCGTTCCAAATTGGGGCTCAATATCTCTAAAATCAGAAATGTCATAGCCAAAGTCCTTCATGGGACTCTTGTAGATAGGAGATATCCATACTGCGCCAATTCCCAAATCAACAAAGTGATCAAGGCGAGATTCAATTCCTTTCAAGTCGCCAACACCGTCTCCGTCGGAGTCTTGA
>VICI01000432.1:0-39016 GCA_019593645.1 Akabosia matsudoensis | reverse complement strand
TTTTTTTTTTTTTTTTTTTTTTTTTTTTTTTTTTGCAGCTTTTTCAAAGGTGTTTGGCAGGGAAGAGGCGATCAAAAAGTTGAGTCACATAACAGAAAGCGACATGAAAAGACTTGGATTTTCAAGGGACCTGTTAAGTGACCATGTAAGCGCCAGCGACTATGATGCGATGAGGTGGAAAGCAAATCCTTTTAAACACCCGTGGCACCTGGAATGGTTTCTGCTTTCAAGATTTGAAAAGATACCGGACGCGTCAGTTGTATTCCTTCGCCAACAAAAGCTGGACGCAAAACTCAAAGACAAAAATACGGTTGGAGAAGGAATCGTTGTGGATGGATTTTCACCAAATTTCATGACAGATTTGGCTCCAATTGAATTTTTCGAAGAGAGCTCAGAGGAGGATTTTACACCAATGGACTTTAAAACTCATGGCATGTGGACTATGATCCAGGACTTTCCTCTGGGTATTTGTGGGAAAAAATTCTTCCAGCTCGTTCGCAGACCTTCTGAAGATCCTGTAGAAGTAGCTGAAGCTTTTCCAGATATTTTCAAAATTGATCGCCTACCTGGCCGAGAAACTGTCATCCTCTTCCCTGCATTCGTACCGGAAGCAGATGCAACGCAAGTTTTACGCAATATCTGGACGAGAATTGTGCCTCTGGTGAAGACTTACAATAATAGATGTTTGAAAACAAATGAGCTGAACACTGTTTATCATGCTTTTTTCAAGATAAGACTGGACGCGCAAGATTGGGGATTCCTGGATTGGTCAGATTTCGTCCAATGGGCAAACTCAGTTTTCAACCCGGATGGGAGTAAACCCAGTCTACGGGTTGCTCCATTGTTCATGTCGTTTGAAACGACTGCTGGTGAACATCCTGACGCTACTTCAGTTTTCATTTATGTTGATCCTTGAGTGAAGTAATCTGTGTACTCTTCTCTTGTGTAAAATGAATTAACCTATTAAGTTTATCATGTACAAACTTTTTTTTGTGTTATATGAATACAGTATGAGAAAATCATTCAAACTAAACAGATCAATCAATTGACGGTCACTAGAACTCTTCTTACGTACAGTTTTAGTTTTTCGTCCTTTATATTAGACAAATGAGTATAATTACCTCGTTTCACTCCATTATTGCTTGGCAGTTTTTCCGCTATAAATCAGTTTCAACCGACTTTCACTCAGCCTTTGTAATTTTGTTTTTCAGAAGTAATATCTGTAAAATCCTCTGGCAAATAATCTCCTTTTGACTTTAACCTAGAGAAACAAATAAGCTTCATACGGAGTAACGCGTGTCGATTTTAAGTATTCCAGAAATTGATCATGATCAATTGATGTAGGTAACCAATAAAAGATTTTAAGATATGACACTTACGTGTGTATGTGCAGTTATTGGGATAATCAGTGGCGATTAAGATAAGATGGGGCTTAAGATAAGATAAGGCCTGTTTCATCCAATTTGATAAACTCGGAGCTAATCCACCATGACACTGATGACATATATTAATTGTTTATATGTTTTGTCGATCGTGTCTACCCGCCAATACGTTATCAACCTTGGCGTTTCACATGGCAAGAACACGCGTGCATATGTAGTTAGGGCACGAATTAGACACTGAATAGGTGAAAAAGCATTCTTACAATTACTTTGTCAAACAGTAACAATAGCCAACATTGATAGCGTCATGCGAAATTTAGTATGCGTCATGAAAGAGAATTGAATCTCCATAGTTTTCTATAAGACATTGATATTGTACTTCCTCTAATGAAAGCTAACCTAAACCTATACATATACCTGTTTTCTTCGCTCATAATAATCAGTTTGGTAGAGACGTGCATGCATAGGGAATAGGGAATAGGGAATACGGACTCGGACGGACAGAATATGTCATGATTCAGGATTACATTTTCTACGGTTCTTATCATGTGAAAAATGCGTCATCTGTTGGTGTCGTACTCGTAATACTATTTCTATTATGAATCAGGCAGCAAGGAGTAAACCGTTCCCCGATATGAGCAAACAATTCCTCTTCAGGTGACCTCCGATAAATCAAATAAGCCAACAAAACAAACAAACAAGACAAAATAAGAAGCAAAAGATATTGCGTAATATCTGTAAATAAGAAAAACAAGGTGGAAAAGGAATACTTCAGCAAGAAGCCAAAACAATGGGCATTTCACCGGTGAAAATAATACACTTTAAAACATCTTGCTAGCATTAAAATACAAACAGATTTCACTTGCATGTAAATAATTCTATTGTTTTGGCTTATTAGCTTACTATTTTGTAATGGAAAGGTGACCTTTCGACAACCCCAGAAAACTGCGTTGCAACATGAAATAGAGTCGAATCTATGTTTCTGGATACTCCCATGATTCACCCATAAAACTAAGGAGTAGTTAGAGACTCCGGCATAGTATCAATAGCGAAAAAAAAGACGATTGCATTTTTTTTACTGTTGACATGATTGCCTCATGTTCTAATCGGAAACAAATACGCCCTGTATTTTGTTCTGTTTGTTTATTGTCCCTGTTGCAAACTATTACTTGTTATACTTACCCAGGTATTTGTGAAGTCAGAAGATGACAAATATTAGAATTCCTGTCAATATTTAATATATCCTCCTTAACATGTTTGTTTTTTGGAGTCGAGGATTTGACCTTGCTAGTAGTCAACGTGACATTATCAACTTTCATAGTATATAAAGAAATTCAAAATTACGACTCTGTCATTGACATCTTCGTTGGCTTTCATAATTACACACACCTGCCGGGCTACAACTTTTCATACGTACGACAAAGGATGACACGATTTATTATTTTTTTTCTGTTATTTTTTGAAGATAATAGAGAACACAATCGAACAAGAATATGTATATTTACGCATAGATAGCTTCTTCCTTCATCTGTCATCTTCCGCACAAAATAATTTCTTGAAAATAAGACACCCTTCCAATTTTAAAAAACCCAAATAATGGATGAGGGAAGATTGCGTACTTGAAATACAAAAGTGTACAGAGCAGAAAGCGGGACTACGACTCTAAGGATCCTTCATTTATAATTCAGTGTGCAAATTAAGTATAGATTACTCCATAATCATGTACGAATGCACGTACGTACCTATACAAAGTTTGGAGCCACAGCCGAAAAAATGAGGTCGCTATGGCAAAAAAAACCAAAATAGGAAGTCCGGGCATCTGGACGGAAGGTGCCCGGCAGACTTAAGTCGATATCATTAGGTATGCATAAATAGCGCATTGCTTTACTGGAATTTCGCTTCGACTGGCGTAGTACAGCCAAAGATTTTACCACTATTCTAGGATGTAGGACGGATTAGGTACATTAGAAAACCATGTCGATATGTTCAAGTTGGGAAAACTTCATTAGAAAACCCAATTTTCGTACGACCTTTACTAATTCGCCCGTTAATAATTAAGTTTCTGATACTTTAACAAGTAAAGTCTAATTGGCAAAAGTTTTGCACCCTTTGTTTCGCGCAATGCGGCAGTGCAAAAAAGGACATAAATCAATTTTCGTTTAGATGAATCTACCGAAAAAGGCCAAAGAGTTTGCATGGCAGTTCTTTGAGTTTCAAATGTAAATCTAAATGTGTACTAGGTACATAATTATCATCCATATACATTTTATCGTTGGATTTGATTTTCCGTTAAACATTGTATTTTTTACTGTCTACAGCCTCCAAACAGTTTTTAATAGGTTTCTGTTCCTCGTGCGTAATGATTACCCGAAAACTCAACGTAAAATAGATTTTGCAGCTTGACTGAATTTCATAATGGCTATAGTATGTATCTACATTTTCGCACAACATAATTCATCCGAAACCCCATCGAAAGCTGCAGATTGATACATAGGTATTACTACCCACGGATCTATTGGGAAAAGTTTTCAGCACAAGACTCGTAGCTTGTATGCATCAACTTGTTTCACGTAATTATGCCAAGCAAATCCTCTAAGTTACCACACAAAAATACAAAAGAGAGTCGCAATTGTGTTTTTGAATCGTTGCCATAAGATTAATTCCAGAGTTACCTCAATGTGAACCGAGCTTGTTTTCGTTTCATTGTCCAATCCAGTTCCTCGGCGATTTTGATTGCAAGAAATCCACATATCGGTTGACTTTTCTGAACTAATTTTTTCAGTTCGGAATTGTATGCTTTTACAATTTACAATGCTTTCTTTCGAATTTAATTCACCGAAAGTATATACATACATATTAGATATTACAACGCTAAATGTGACTGAGGCTGGCCCTCATAAATTGCTTTTTGTCACTAAACGTGCAATCGAGCATGCGAGTATCCTAGGGAATAGTCACTTAAACTGCCATTAAACTTTTGATCCTTTTCTACACAGTTTTAGTACCCCTACCCTTAGATAGCTCTTTTTTGCACGAAACGTGCGAAAAGAAAACGTCCCATGCAGCGGTCAAGCCTATTGAGACATTTGCTCATTTTTTAGCGTGTTTTCAGCAATTCTTTCACATACGGCAGGGAAAGCTGATAGTAACTGCCAATAGAAAATGGCTTTTATTTCCGATTTAATTGGAAATGGCTAGCTTTTAACCTAAAAGGACATTCGCAAAAGTTTAAAATGCTGCCAGTTCAAATAATAAATGCGTTCAAATAATAAGCCATTCCATTGTATGCTCCATCTTTTTATGAGGTCCAATAAGGTGCACCTACTGAGGTGTTTTACGTACCCATTGGTAGACACTAGACCACAAGCTGTTCAATTTGATCTATGGATTTATTCTAGGAGGTGCTCTTTTGCCGTGGAGAATTGTTCGGTTACGTTACTTATTTCTTTCTTCGTACATCATAAAACCCAAAAGGAGTTTGCAGAAGAGTGCAAATGGAAAAAGCTTCCTCAAGAATTACATTAAGAATTGAGATGCCAGCTCTTGTACCCTGTGCTGCAAATAGTATGACGGTCGTCCACCGATTTACTGGATTTCACAGCTTTAGTTTTCTTTTCGTAGGAGACGTATAGAATCCGAGTAGGCAAAGGCTTGACAAATTGTCTCATATTTTGTTTTGTACTGTCGGCCAGTAGCGGAGCCTGTTTAATGTTTTACGCTAAATCTAAAATGTAATACGTCACAAGGGGCGGACAGGTCAAGATCTGGCCACTACAAGATTGTAACCATATGAATTATGGTTTTCGAGCGATAGAACCTAACTTAATATGGGGGAAAATTTATGTGGATATTGTTCATACGGTATATATAAAGTGCCCTCATAATGGGACGCGAAAGCAAACAAATTAACAAAATGCTTTAGGCAATCAAGTTTTTGTCAATTATTTTAATAATTAACAACAACCCTTCAATTATGTTCACCATGCTGTTCGTACCGGATATTGGATTTTGATTATGAGATCGCTTTCTGTATAATTTTTAAGAGTGACAACAACTTGCTTTTGAATCTCAGCATGCTCATAGCATAAACATTGATACTCTATTTAGCGGGCCTGTCTAGCTGCATCAAATATCACGTTGTTAGTAAGTTTTAGTTTGCGCTATCCAGATTAATTAATTTACATTGACGGCTGTACTGCCGATATATACAATGGTGGAACCCCCTCAAGCAGAGCTCTAGTGAACTGTGCTCATACCATAATTCATATTACGAGATTCATGCTGAAAATCTCAGGTGCACTGCAACGTTTCTCTTATTACACAAAGTATTTTTTTATCAAATATATATATTTCAATTAATTTCATCACGCAAAATGTTCCCGTGGATGATTGCGCGAAAACTAATTAAAAAGACTACGTATCCTATTATCTATGCTTTCCGTGGGAAACAAGTTCGGTGCTGTGATTTTCGATAAACTCGCGTTCCTCCGAAAACCCCAAACCCTCATTCATTTTCATGCATCATCACTTCCGGAACAATACTTTTGGCTATAACTTTTGTTTGAGAAGTTGCCACATAATTATCACACTCGTGTACTTTCTTTCGTATCAATGATTACGCGAGACACAAGTAATACAGTCAGTTCACAACTCATGTTTAAAAAGGTCTAGCACACTTCCGACAAAAACTATGTCATGCCAAGTTTACTTTCTCTCCAGTAAATAAAATCTGAACAAAACCAAGAGACACACAAAGAAAAAATTATTGTGTTGTGAACACGCCAAGAAAACAATTGGAATGAAGGACAATTGGGTTACAATTTGGAAAACACAAGGCTCCACACACAATCACATTAAATATCCTCATGACATTTTAGTCTGCTTTCACCAGAGAGAAAGTACATCGTCATGTTGTGTAAACTCAAGTCAGCACTTTTTTTGGCAATAACAGTATCGTTTCTCATTCAAGACAGATCTATACACGGGTTTGTTATACAGAGACATAAACTCTGTTTTTTTTTGTTTTGTCCGGGAGAAAGTTAACGTAAGAGTAAAACCCATGAAAATGTTTTATGTTGAAGATAGGTTGAAATGTTACGACAAAAGGAAAACATTCAAATGAAACAAACCCATGTCTGTTAGTTATCTAAATAGTTATATATTTAAACTATGATGTTGTAAGGAGCCAACAAACTTAAGAAGAAATCTCGTTATTAAATTTGGACTCGTTGCTTGTTGGCGCTCCGAGCCTGGGAGGCTCAACCTTTTTTTTGTGAATCGCTGATTTAATAAATCTTTTTCAACTTTATGTAAACATAATTTTGTTTTCGAGGAAGCAGAAAAGAAACCTAAGATGGTTCACAAGAGATGATCGGAAGCATCCTTGCTTTAATTTAATCGGGATACTTTCCGTCAAATTCCACTTGCTTAAAAGTTTCTCTCTTCAGCCAATAAATATTCAATATAGAATCCCCAATGGGGGAACATGATCTTCCTATGTGTGCACTCCTCCTAGACAAAACCCTTCTCTTTACGAGAAAAGACATCTTTTTAAGTTTCGGTTGTAACAAAGTTTATACTGCCAGAGAGATTAGATTTCCTTTTTTTGATTACTTTTCTGGTGTATCGTATCGTCGTTTTTTTTTCAATCTTGATGATGCTATAGTGAATGAGGCATTGAAGAAATCAAACTTTTGCATAGCGATTGCTTCTCCGACTAAAAACGTAGACAACGTGAAACGAAACTAGCTTTTTGCTTTGCAATTCATTTACTTTGGGATCGGCCATAAAAACTTTTTATAGCTTATTTCACTCCAGTGAACACGGTTCCAACAAACATGTACATTGGTCGTGATCTTGACGTAAATTCAACCGGTTCAAGTGCAGTTTTGATTTGCTCCGGACGTCAAAAAAACTGGATGTAAAGTTAAGGCAAGCAGAACGGGCTTTTATGTGGAATGTTTTGTGCATTGAAAATTCCAAGCAAGGTCGGTCGAAATATGTATACAGACCGAAGTAGATTTTTCTCGTCGGATATTTCTTCTGCGCGGATTTAATCCAAATGATTTTGTTCTCAGGTGTTCTCCTCTTTGATTTAAATTAATAGAAGGTTGTAAAAACCGAGAATTAAAAGAAATCATGGACATACACTCTAACGAAATCCAGTTTTATCTTTGACCAGAGGATTTCGAGAGTGTAACAGTTTTTCAATGGATGGACGGTTTCAATCGAAAAGTAAAGTTGTATAAAGGAAGGGCTAACTAATAAGCTTTTGTCCGACCCCGGTGAAAGTATTCATTCTTTCTGCTTGACTACCGGAAGCTTGTGTTTTCCAGGTCTCATGCGAGAACCGGAAAAGGGAACAAAATAAGCTAATAGCTTTGACAAGCCAACTATGGGATTGAGTGCCCATAAGGATTGGGTTTTTGGCTACCTTACCCACGTTTATCCGAACATTACCAAGGGATTACCCAATCTTAGTTGTGTGTACATCCTTGACTATCGGCTACCGAAGAGGGTACTAGTTTACCTTAACTACCCATATCCGCTCTACTTGCTTTATCTCTTACATGACATCATACATAAATTAGTAACGACTTATGGTTAACCTGATGCTATTGCATCTTAACGTACAAACATTAAATGTGAACTAGGTCGTGTTTATTTTGATATCATGAAGTATATTGTTTTTCAGGTACAACTGTTCCGAAAAAACAAACAGAGAAATGAAAATTACGCAAGGTTAACCTCGATTAAAAAACAGTATACAAACTGCTGAAACAAAACTTAAAATTCGCCAGAAACGCAAGGTTTATTTGCACAGTAGAAAGAAAATCTATTGCTTCAAAGCTTTAATGACAGAAGCTGTCATCCGAATTTGAAATTACTCTTCAGTTGTTCTATGCTCAACAGGACAAAACTCAATAAGACTCTGGCCCAGTCTATTGTCCATATTACTTGTTGGCCTCGTCAGGTTGTCTTATTGACACTTATGCGCGCATGTAAGCTCATAGTGAACAAGTGGCTACCAAGAAACGGACCCAACTGCGACTAAAATACGTAGAATCATAAAACGTGACAAGACCAAAAGGATTTATCTCGAATAACAATCAAGTGAAGCAGTTTCAACAGTTCATGGACTAAATGATGATTTTTAAACTTTTTCCTTCTCAGAATTGGTTTAACTAGATAAAAAAATGTTCGTTCATTGTTCCTCGTAGATGTATCTGAAAAGTTGACTCTAACCCGCAAACTATAATGCAATAACTTTGCTAGCAGTATTTTGGAACTACTTTCTCCTTTACTCATTTTTAATAATTTACCTTTTTGGCGTGTTTACAAGATTTTTATTACCATACTCGGCATACAGTAGGCTATTGTGCAAAAAAAAAAAAACATAATTTTAGAGGAAAACGTCGTGAGATAAGTCTCCTCAAGAGGAAACTCATTTGCTCATTCCATTTCCTTTTCATACTGAGCATACCCATGAGAACAATATGCCAAGGAAATGAATGAGTGGAGGAAAAAGTTTACGATGAAAATGAAACTATACAGTGTAGGTAGATAAAAGGAACACACACACACGTTTCGTGGATCTTCCTACACATAAACTTTGCTGTTCTCAGTTAGCATGAGGTCGTTGCTAATGAGAATGTAGAAAGTTGTCGAGGGAGCCTGCTGAACGCCTCATTTCGCTCCAAAAAGAAAAACTAAACAGTACTACGCTTTTGTGTATAAATCTGTCCCGGTGAAAGCAGTAAAATAAATTGCTCTAAAGCCAGTTATCTTTTAAAGTTTTTAAATGAATCCCCCCATGTTCCTCACTAATAAAACTTTGGAGAAATAAGCGGTTGAGGAAATTTATTGTTGATTTCAGCATTTTAAAGGAGAATTGCCCGTTCTACATAGCAATTAACCTAGTCATTTGACAAGATCAAAGTGAAAACTGAGTTTCTCAACAGAATTTTCCATTAAAAGGTGTGGTTGGTTTTTGGGCGCCATAGCAGAACCACTCACTAGCGAAAAGAAGAAGATAGTCATCAAGAATACTCGAGGACAACTTGGTTCTCCGACGTTCTTCCCCAGCCTGAGTTCATTTTAGACCCTCTCCTGTTTCCGGAGAAACTCTGTCTTCATCTTCTTTCTCGCTCTTTCTCTTAACATATTATCAGATCAAGACCCGTCTTTTTTCGGGTATCTATTCTCATCATTGACAAATTACAAGTAGTCGCTTTTCTCTTCAAACGATCGATCCACTGCCTAATTTACGGTGTGTTTAGCAAGGAAACATGCTCTTTTCTTAGGACTAACATCCTCACAAATTACGGAAAAAACTAGGGTAAAAAAATATACTGTATATTATCTCCCCCTCGGTGGTAATGAAACAGGAGAAAACCTAAAATCTTAATGAGAAAAGAAAAAATATATATGAACAGAGCTGGATGACTTGTTTTTGTTATCACAGCTTGTGAGAAAAAAAAGAGCCCATAAAGAAGATAACACGCTACGAGAAAAAAATGGCCACGTGTGCAAGGACACATATTTTTTTCTCAGAGTGAAAGTATAGCCCTTTTCTTGTGAGACAATTGCTGTGAGATAATTGGTCTCTTGAACAGTAAAAAGGAAACGTCGAAGCAATTAAATTCTAGAATGAAATGACAGAAAAGGAAGGTATTTATTTTTTCCCAAAGAAAGAAAGAAAGAAGAAGTTGGCTACGATTTTATGGGTGAGGGAGAGACACACAATAGGTCTCTTTTCAGTGTGAGATCTTTGAAAAGTTTTGAATCAAGATAGTCGCTGATGATAAGTTGGCTTGCTGTTTGCTTATGAATAAAATTTGAAAAAAATTCCCAGGGTGTAGCCAAGCAAGCCTAGAAATACGAGAGATTACATGTGAAGTTGCCCTTTCGAAACTTTATTTTTGCGGTTGAAGGTGGATTAGAGGGGAAAGCAAATGATGTGGTTTCTGCGGTATTTATTTAACGAAAGAGAAAAACTTTTCAGAGGCTTGTAAGTTTTTTTTGGCAGCTTTGCGTACACGGAGCAGATACGATGCGCATAAGCTGACAACGTTTTAGAAAGACTTAAAACTGCAATGGAAACATGATCGGCTCTAAGTTTGATTTGGATTAAAGTGGAGTTTGGATTTGATGATCTGTCGAGGTATTCGTGATGCTGACACTTTCTAGTGGAGAAAGGTTTAAGGAACGAACGGAAATGATGACTCATGCATTATTTGGTGATGACGGAGTCAAAGATGTTAAATAAAATGGTATGTCTTTTTTAGAGAATTTGAGGGTCTGTTTTTATTTCCGATTGTTGGCGCTCTGGAAGTTTTGTCTCTCTGCAGATCCCTTAGTGTAACCTCTACTAGTCTTTGGAACCTAACTCAGGGACAATATAAGCCTTTTGCAGGGACTTGTAGGACCCTTCATGGATTTGGTGCATTTTTGATGCATTATAAATTGCGTTTATAGGGTCTGGTTTCTTTTTTTTCCGAATAGTATTGATAGCCAGCCATTGATGACGACATGTACAACTTTGAAAAAAAAAAAGAATTCTAAATTGCATGTATCATCGGGAGAGGTACTAGCCGCGCATAAGGTTGACAGGCATGATATCTTTTATTCACGATCGAAAAATGTTGGTGTAATTAATAGTTTAGCAGTAGCAATGTTTATTGGAAAGGAGATGAGCTGGAGCGATATTAGAAACGAAGCTTGAGACATTCCTGTACCAGAATTCTTAGAAGGTTTTGTCTTTCCCGGCGGAAATTTTATCGTTTTAGGATCGTTGCAATTTAAGACTGCAGTGCTGCAATACAGTTCTTGAATAATTATAGTAAGGGTGGTATTGTACTTAAACGCGACCTCTCTGTACGGGGGCATCATCGAAGTATAGGTGGAGCAATCATAGGTTGTTTTATCAACTTGAGGATTCCCAGTTTCATGTCCAGGCATTACTCTCCTCACAACGCACTGAGGGACTGCATCAGATAAACAAAAGTATGGTTCCGGTTCATCATTGGGGGCACATTGGTAGCATTCCACTGTTACAATGTATAGATTTTTTTTCCAGAGGGTAGATTGATTGACATTATATTAGTTTTGAGCTTTTAGTGGAAACTTTGACTTGTGTGCTGTCGTACCTGGTGGGGCTGGGGGCGGGTCATCCTCGGTTGAAGATATGACACCAACCAAAAGCAAAATGATGAAGATTGACATCGTATCATTGCTAACTATTAATACTTCATGCTATAAAAAGTCCAAGTTCCACAAAAATGTTGTAGAATGAAAGATTATGTTATAACGTGATTTTTTACAATTTGAACAGAACTGGCTGTCCGCCGTTATTTGTTGTGGGGATGAACAAGTCAAAGTTGGAGCAGCGTCTGAGATCCCAGCCTGGGCCCGGAAACGGATCGAAGAAGAGGAGACCAAGAATCTTTGGAGTCAGTCTTTGCTTGATGATCTGGATTGTGGGTAGTTTTCATATGGCGATTGACATGGTCTTGTCGGTATAAGGAAGAAATCAGAAATTTAGTTGAATAAACAAATTCATACGTGAGGAAATGGAAATAGAGGGTATAGAAAACTTTTTCCTTGTTCGTTGTTATGTTTATTCATTGTCATTGTCATTCCATGGCGAAAAAAACTAATTCCAACGGAATTAAATAAAAAAATTTTCAATTCCAACGGAAGAGTATATTGTCTATATTATAGTAAAATACCTAGTTGAAATTTGTCAGATCTCATTATCGAAAAGATATTCTCATAGCTGAAAATTCTTCAAAGAAAAAAAAAACTGCAAGCCAGCCATATTGAACTGGTTTCCTATGCGTATATATTTCTTGTTCGTCTAGGTATATCATAGTTATTGCCGTGAGTTTGTTCCTTGAGCCAGCGACACACAGACAGATTTCTAAGAGCATCAATTTAATTTTACTCCGGCTTTCCTTTTGACCATAGTCGCATTCTAAGAAATGATACAATTTTGTGACTCGTGAAGGCCTAATCAGCTATTAGAGATTCGTTTGGTAATGGTACACTGATCAAAGTCAACCTTGGTTTGTTAAGCTGATCAACTTTTTTTTCTCCTCACAAACTCAAACAGATTATTTCGTAAACTCAGCAAAAAGTTGTTTTTTTGATGTGAGCGGGTCTCTCAGTGGGTATAGACTGACATGGCTAGGAAACATTATCATTTCAGGGGAAATTACAGAGAAACGAGAAAATTAATTATCTAGTGCAGTGAAGCAATAAAAAATTCATTTTACGGGGATCTCAAAAAGCCTCAACGATCTCATCATCCCAGTTACACCTGTTGTTTTGCTGGATGGGTGACTAGACCAAGAGAAAATTCGTTTGCCTTTCGGTCACGTTTCCAACTTTGTGGTGAAATGAACAGGTTAACTGTTCATGTTGAATAAAATGGAAACCAGTAGTGCAGGCTGTCAGAATCATATACATTGAAGTGTAAACGATACATACTACTGGGAATCTAGTGTCAACCAGCAGCATGTCTATTATTATTGCGAGTGCTGCAACGTACACCTGTCAATGAAACACATTGGGCGATTGTCCTAGGTAAAAGGCATATCAGTTTGAGACGCAATAATATAAGGTTTTCTTTATACTGGAGCAAAGGCAATTAAGCTGATATTTTGGGAAATATGCTGATACAAAACTCGCACGTTTCATGAAGCCCAGTCGATACAGTAAAATAGAGAGCAAAATGAGAATGGAGATGATTATACGCCAACGCAGCAGACATTTTTCTAAAGAATATTGTATTACTTGTGTCATTTAAAATGAGTCTGTTTGGTTTTGTATGTTATTTGTTCGCTCAAGACAAAAAAGCAATTGGACAATATGGCTGATAATTATGACGTCAAGTGTATAGCAGGGATGTTCAGTCACAATCGATGCTGATCTCACCTGTGAACCGTTCAAAACTGTTGACAGTTGAAGGAATATTGTATCCCGGAATGTGATAACAATCAGCATAAAATTTGCTGATACCATGCAGTTGTTCCGAAGTTGTTCTAGACAGCCTGCCCATCCCTGATGCTACTAACTAACTTATTATTCCTCATATTTTGATAAACTTAGACACGAAGAAAAGTTCCCCTTGGTGGATTTTCAGTGTGGTATCCCAAGCAAAACGAAAACACAAGAAAGCACTCAAATTGAAACTTTTCTATCACTGACACAACCTTGTCGTATAATACAATCTCGCAAACAAACTAGCATGCTTTTACTGTCAGTTATACTCCACTGACAAGACATTGTCTTGAGAATAACTGTTGAGCTTTTTTCTATTCTGATTCCATGTCAAAACTGTATGTTTAAAGTTGTTTTGTTTTCCATTTCTGAAGTATTTCCTTATGCCCAATCCTACATTCAACATGCATTCCAATTTTGCAAATTTTATTTGTTTCAAAATCATTCAAGCACGAAGATGTCATCCTGCCAACATCCAGCCTTGGGAAAAAAAGAAGCTCTCAAAAGATGTACAAAAATTATATGGCTTTTTGAAGACAACAAGTATGCTTCTCACGTATCAATATTATTCTACCTTTCTCCGAAGCTATAAATATTAAAAAGAAAAATTACATGTTCAGATTCGCGGCTCTACGACTGAGAATATCCATTGTTAGGCAAGTTTCTCGTGTCGATTTGAATCACAAAATGCATTTTGTCGTTTTCTTCTTTCCACTGCATCAGCATCACTGATAATTTCCCTGAGGTTTTTTTTGTTTCCTTATCCAGTCAATACGAGAATACACACACAACCCACGCTTTCGTCTTCGCATGTTTCGTTGAGTAACAAATTTGCAATAAATTTCCAACTGTCAGGCTGGTTAGGCAACATGGCGACAAAACACAAATAATCATTTATTTCCTTGGTCGATAAGATCCCGTGCTAAATCTACATTCTCCTGCAAAGTGCAGTAAGTGTGCGTGTACTGTGTACGCTTTTTTTCGTGAAAGTTGCCGGTTTCGGGATTTTATTTTGGGTATACGCACCGTTAAAGGAGGAAATGAGCTTTATATAAAACCAAGTAGATAATAAGATTACTTGAGACGACTTGAACCTATGTTCACAAAATTCACCCTTTTCACACAAGTGCGGTGTGAAACACGAAAAGGGAAATAATCTTGAGTGTTATGAGCGGGGAGACACGCTGAAACGTTGTAGGAAAGCTGCCCTCACGCCTTCTCTGAACGTATAGCTATTGTTCCCTACCGGAAGATGATAAACCTTTTTGTTAGAATCCATTTTGGCTGTCAGTCTATAAAGAGAAATTTGTATTGCATTAACATACTTGCGCTCCTTTATTGGACTGTTTCACCCCCTGGTATTTTTAAGCTCTGGCTGAAACTCGTTTGAATTTTCTTCCCCTTCCGTATGAGAAAAAAAAATGTAGAGGTTTTCTTTCCTAACATGTTTTGAAAATGTTATCGTAACAAGTTAGAAATTAGATTTTTTTAAAGATGTGGCTTTCTATCACCTACACACAACTATATACTGTGCATTTTTCGTAGCTGTGGGTTCCTTCCTGTAGTTCTGCCACAGTCACCGCACCCCAGACTTTCCTTATTATCACCGTCAGAACTGCATCATTACGAACTGCATCATTCCAGTGAAAAAGGGGCTTTCTAAACCAAGATATATGGGAATTTCGAAGGGGAGAAAAACTTTCTCAAAAAAATAGGAACGTGACAATGAGTTGCGGCTTTTTTCCAACAAAATAAACTCTAACCTGGTTTATATATGTATATATTTTTAGATTCTCTTCATTTTCTCTTCTTGAACAAGAACATTTTTCTCTCTACAAAGGAAAGAAGCAAATATTCCAAAGAATACAAAAAATCGAGGGAAATGTACGTGAACGACATTTGTTTACTCAACCAATCCATACATTTCAAGATGATGAGCTATTCTTCTGGAAAAATTGTGTGTGATGCATACTAAACGTAGAATTTTTTTACTGTACCTTTTGTCATGCATGAATTGGGTTAAAGCTTAGCTTGCACGTAACATACCAGCAGACCTTTTTTGCTGTCCCTGAGGTGACACTATGCAAATTTCAAGTCGTTAACATACAACGCTGGGTAGAAGTTTTTTTTTGCGGATTTTACTTTGAAGGACGGCGGAAACGAATCGTTATTGACGCCCCAATAAAAAAACTGCACGGATTGGTTAGAACTACTACAAAGACGATCTGGATTAGAAGCAAAGTGGATCAGATTCTTGCAAAAGAGAAAGTAAAAAGCTCATAGATTGCAGGACAAACCTTTTATGTTGAGTTTGACATGCCCCAATTGATTATCTTGTGAACAGCGTAAACGAGTAGATTTGGACACACAATCATGTGAACAAAAGTAGGTTTAATATCTTGTGGCAAGTCCCAATTACTGTTACCATCTTTTTTTCCCTCCAGGGATTTATTAGTGAGGAATCCTATTACATCGATCTAGCTGCATGCGTGTGTACCTCATTTTCTCTCTAAATGCTTCGCTGAGGTGCTCCCCCCCCTGCTATTTTGTAACTGTCACGGAACGAACATACAGAAACGACTGGATTGGGAATCGGTTTAGTTAGTTGGCTGTATACACACATAAATTTATTCTTTCTTTCACTTCAACAAAATCAAAGTAAAAAAGCACATCAGAAAAAATGGAGTGACAGTTTTTTTTGTGTTCGTCGATCACAGAATCAGTCCAAAATACATTGTTTACATGTTTGGTTTCGTTTTGAGGAGCGAAAAATATAAAAGCGCTATTAAAGTACATTATTAATTATAATATTTTGTTAGCAGACAATAATCTCCGTATTATTTTTTTTGTCAGATAACTTTACACTGTTTTTTAGACGATAAAAGCCTAGAATATATATTTTTTGGCATGGTTTTTGTTTGCTTTCTTTAGTAGTAGCCTTCTTGACGCTTGCTGGCCATCATGTTCCCATTTTTAGAGTCGGTGCCCGTCACATCTGAAAAGAGAGAATGAAAACAGGTCATAAAAATTTATTACATCTCTTTCACTCTTAATTTCCTGTTGGTGCCTTTTCTTGAAAAGTTTGAAAAAGTTTTTTTTATAGATGTGTGTATATTTCGTTCGAAAGGGAACTGCAGACTGCGCGCCATATTGTCAGGGTTTTCCTGCAATTCATCTATTCATTCGAGGAGAAACTGAACACAATTTTCTACCCAAAACTTTTCTCTCGAAAACCTATTGTTCTACGCCATTTCCCTCAACCTTTCCTTTTCATTTCCCTTACGAGCTTTTCTCCATTTCTGGTCGCCAGATGCAGTTTTCTCCCAGCTTTCTAGGACAGGAAGAAATGTCTGAAAAACGGACGGACGCTGAATTTTTTTTGGCTGTGAACCAGAGCACACAGTGCAAACAATATTTTTTGGAGAGAAATATGTATGTATAAACTAATGTAAATATTAATGCAGTCTTTCATTTTCGCAAGCTATTCATATGAAAAAAAACCTTGTTCTTTATGGCTAACATTCACAAGGGCATTTGTACATTTTTTTTCCGAGTTATAGTTGTACATTATCGTTTTGCGTTGGGAAAATTTTATTCTTCAGTTTAATCCCGGATAAATATAAATAACAGCGATAAAAAGTGTCCCTGAAACTGGGCAATATTTTATTAATTATATGCCAGTGAGGGCCGCCTGCTGGCTTCTGCTTAAACGCGATTGGACTTTCTCTTGAGCTGTATTTATTTTACAACGTGTTCTACAATATTTTTTATGTGTGCTCAGTGAAAGTGCCAGTTTTAGTGCTTGTGTAGAGAGATACTATTACTTCACTCCAGTACCACCACAAAAAATAGTGTGTTTCTTTTTTTTCGGAGAAAGTTAACTGCACCACTTTTCATGATGATTTTTTTTCTTGGAATAACTCCCGACGGAATACAACAAAGATGATAGCTGATTCTAAAGCTTTTTCTTGAAGAAAGGAAAAAGCAGCAAACACATACACACACACATCATGATGAACCAACATTAACATGGGGAGGCAGACAAATAGAGGGAGAAAGCAATTTTCCGAGTCATACGGGTATTCTCAAATGTATGAAGAGAAAGCTTTTTCTCAACAAGTTTTTTTTGTAGTAGAGAAGAGCGCTCAAGATAAAGAACACTTTTAAAGTCAAGTAAAAGCAGAACCAATAAAACTTTCATTGAGACTATCGTCCCGGATAAGAAGAAAATTGTTTCTTTTTAGAAGTTGACGAAATGGAGAAAGCTGACTGGAAAGTCCATCGTTTTCTGCTGGCAGCTAATGACGTTTTCAGCTGAGCAAGGAGAAAACGCGGTCATCTTCCTGGCGCCACTAGACTAAGGCGAGGAGCTCATGACTACATTAAACTTTCAATGATTTCTGCTTGCCTCTCAAAATCTCTGCTTTTTATGCAAAAAATGAAGATTTAATGCTGCATTCGCGATCACACGACATATACATACATGTTTTGTGAGATTTGCGAGCTTTTCGCCAGTCGCCATCACCGATGATCTCATTTTATACAGGGGCCGTCCTTGCCAGCCCTCACTTGTCTTTGATTTCATTTAATATTCTATTTTTATGCTACGAAGACGAGAGGGAAGAGAATCAACTTCATGTCTTACCCGATTTACGTTTATGATGGTGCGGGCAATTCGGATGGTGGTAGTTGCTCTCCTGCTGTTGATGTTTTCTCTGGTGAAAGTTCTTTCTCAAGGACGACAATGCTGCAGCCATGGTGCCACCACTACTATTCCCACCTCCAGATAATGTTGTCTGATAACTACTGGGATTGTTATTCTCGCAATTTCTACGATGCTGAAATCGGTGATTACTACAACAACTTGTGTTCTGCTCATCATCTAAAATCGCTGTGAGCTCTACAGAGCTCTCTTCCCCTTCATTAATAAGTTTTACAGTGTCTGATGAGCAACTTTCTACAGCACAGTCACAATCTTCGTCGTCCTCATCAGTTTCAGCTACACTCGTACAATCGTCGTCATCCAGTTCGTCATCGTCAAACTCGTCTGTCTCTTCTTTCAGCCTGCGGGGATAAAATGATCCTTCTTGAGAGTCCTTTGACGGCTCACCACCGCCTTCGCTGGCTTCCCCACTTCCGCCACCAGGCCCTCCACTGTTGCCTTTAATAAGCTGACCTACTGTCGTCCAAACTCGCACTTTTTTTGGCACAAAGTACTTGTAGTTCTCTTTGATGGATGTGGTGAGCACACAAAAGCCCACTACAGCCACAACAAACAGAAAAATTACAAAGGAAATAACCATAATGACAAACACAGTGTACAACTTTCCCCGCACAGTTTCATCCGAGGTGCTTGACGGAGATAACAAATAGCCGGATCGGTTCCCACTCCCAAACTCGCCAATTAACAAAGGACCAATGTTCCCATCAAGGCCACCCACGGCTGTTAAGGACGAGCCGTTTCCCGATTTTCCACCGGGATTGCTGATTGTGATCACACTTGGAAGTTTGTGCTGCATTGAGTTTCGACTCAGAGAGAACAAACTCTGGTAAAAGTTGTTTACAGTGAGAAAGCTGTGATATTTTGGGTGAATGCTGCTTTCTCTCGTTTGTGTATGGGCTTGTGGGAGAGATACTTGTCGAGGATTGTTATCATTATAGCGATGATGATTTTGATGGGCGAGAGAACGAGCAAACAGGCTTTCATCTTGATCTTCATCGCTCCACACGGAACTGTTTTCAGCATCGGTCGCGTCATTACTGGAAGATGATGGTGGGGCTGCCACGATTGGTACTGGTTTTATGACGGGCCGGCGGTAAACTACCGGGGACTCCATTTCAGGCTCGTCGTTTGGAAAGTATTCCTCCTCGAATTGAGGAACAAACGGTGGCTTGGGAGTAGTAGCAACTAGCTCATTGCCTAGGGTAGTTAGCGAAGATGTCGTGTTCACAATAATCTTTTCACTTTTAACTGTCACTTTAGGTTCCCCTTCAAATGGAAACGGGATCTGTTGTTGACTCGGCGAAACTAGATCACGCCCCGAATTGTTTTCCAAATTTGCAGAAAGTTGAACGTGACTAGAAATCGGAGTTTTGCTCTGTAGACTGCTGTTACTCTCGGGTGTAATTAAACCAACCTGGAGAGACCGGGAGTAAAATCAAAATTGGGCGATTAGTTACGGCAACTCTCATTTTGAGTAATTACTCTTTTTGAAAGGAACAATTTTGTATGCAAATGACGTACCTGAATAATGTATGTGGTGTTGGGCCAGAGAGATATTGATGCGGAGCACGTATCTGTGACAAGATTTCCGCGCAGTCCGCCACCAAAAATTTCCCAGGAGAGCAAAAAATTGAATTGGGACTGGCCACCGTCTCCAGTAGCCAGTACTTCTCTTTTGTGCTTGCCGCATTTGTCGTGCTGCGGAGGAGGAAACTCGTCGGAGAAAGATGAGTTGTGGTAGGATTTATTCGACAAATTAACTTGTTCCTCGGGAAAATCCCATTTCAGTTGAGTTGCAACCAGAAAAGGCTGATGGATCATAGAAACCGTGCGTAGGTTCCAGGTAAATTTGGAGTCGTTTGATGCTCCCGTAAAAGCGCTGGGAATGAGGTCAATCTCATTTGCCACCTCGTCGTCGTCGTGCGTCAAATGACTCGCTAGTTTAGCCGGGTTCTCAATCAAGTTACTGGCCAACTGGTTATCAGCCAGAGTGATTCGTTGACTCATCAGCTTTTTCACTTTCTCTTGGTTCCCAGCCGCCAACTGCTGACTCTGTTTCGACGGGAAGACCATAATCTGGTTGGAATTATCTTTTCTAATAGTTATTCCCCTCATCATTTTTTCCTTGCTACTTTCTTCGTCAAACTTTCTCTCCGCTTGCTGGTCATTGATCATACGAGGAGGATTACTCCTGGCTGACAGATGGGTACTGTAAACTTTCTCCAGGCCTAAGTTGCTCACAGCGAGCACTAGAAGAGTTTGTTTTTTCTTTGAAATAATTTGCTGGCTCAGATGATTCTCGTCTTTTCCATTTCGCTGACCAAGCACATGCTCCTTTTCCACATCAACTGGCATTGGTAATGAGATTTGAGTGTTTGTTCGGGCTCGCATTTGATCAACCAACTGCCACCGCTGGCCATTCATTCCGGACCAAGTTTCTTGCAAAATTACAGAGTAAACGAATACTTTCTTTGATGAGGTATTACTTTCTCTTTCCTTGTTACCGATTTCACTGTCCACCTGCGCCGTTTTATTAAATGATATGTTTTCCGGCTGTTCAATTCCGCTTTGGGGGTAGGCCCAGTGAAGCTCTAAAACTTGCTTTTTCCCCGTCTCGGAAACCTTCACAACTTGGATTCCCTCTTGTGTTGGGAATGTTTTTAAACTGGCCATTTCATCACCGCTCTGGGCCAACTTATGAATTGGTTGGAGCTTCCTGCGAGGAGAAAGTTGCTGATGGAAACTGTTATTGCTTTTCCCATCCAAAATCACTCTCGTGTTGAGTTTCCCTCCGGTTTGGCCATCATCAAAGATACTGTTATTACTTGGGTTTAAAAGTTTTGTCTCGTTGGAAACCTGATTAGTACTCCCATCAGACAAATTTCCTTCAAGGAGTGGTTGATTGTCTGGGGGAAAACTGGCGAATTCATTGGTTATGGGGTGCTTTCCCCGGCAAACTTTTTGGCAAGGTGACAACTACAAAAGCAAACAAAAAACGTTTTAAGAATGATTTATGTTCCGCTCGCCACTTGTTTTTCATATGGTGACACTGTTAACATCAAAAGAAAGATGTTTTAATGAACTAAAAATATTATTGCAAATACATTGCATGCCAAAATCCGCTTCAAGAGGAAAAGGGTCAAGGTGAAAGTTATCAGATTTTGAGAGTATAGCTTGTGCGAGGATAGATAGTATATTATACATATACATAACCTTTAAGTCATTCGAAAAATGCAGAGAGTGCTGACACTTCCTTGACAAGAAAGAGTTTCTCTTTTTGTCGCATTCTTTTCTTTTCCTTGTCAGAGAAAAGTGTGTGGTGACAGCCATGCGGAAGATTTAAGTGGTGCGGAACTCTAAGGAAACCATGTTCGTCTTTATTTTCACAGATCTGTTCTTCTCAAACCGAAAAAAAGAACAAAAACCGGTCATCTGCAGATAAAAATGTACCACTTTACTTTCCTTTTTTCTTTCTTTTTCAGAGAGAAAGAACAAAAAAGGCTTTCTCTTTCTGAAAGCGTACAGGAGTAAAAAGAAACAAAGTTTTTGACTGTTCTCACAAGAATGGATGTGCGTGGAAGTGTAAAGTAGAAGTAGAAAATGGTATTGCGATGACGAGCATAAAAGAGGTTTGTGGTTTCCGAGAACGAATTCTTACGAGAAAAAAAGTGAAAGCTACCTTTTCAGGCTTTTCATTACCCTGCAAAATAAATTCAGGAGAGTATTTTGTTACCCCTTGAAAATCCTGCCTGCCTTAAATTTCCGTCCGTCATAATTACGTTCAAATTCAAAGCTTACATAAGCATCCTTTTCAATTATTAAAATGACCAGTTTGAACTCGCTCATGGATTTTGCCTCCGATGCCAATGGGATTTTGACATTGTTCAAGCCTCCACTTTTTCCTTGGTGAAAAAAAATCCTTTCTGGTATTGCCACTTTTCAGCCACGTAAATGACATGCTCAACCACATTTCCGTGGAAATTAGAGCTCCAGCCTTGTAATCAAACTGTGAGACGAAAATGTAAATATTTGAGCATCGACTTCATGGTCAACGGTTGGTTGATTTGAAGCCATTTACAAAATAGCCTCTGCAGTCGTGACAGCATTGAGCTAGCTTTTCCCTGGAATTCAAGTAATCGCCGAAAATTCAGTCTGAAATAGAATGGTAAAGCAATTTTCATGATGAAAATAGAGACCACAAAATAAGAGGCCATCGCGACCAACGCAACGAAATGTCTTTGTACGCATAGATCACAAATCACCACAGTTCTCTGTTGAAACTTAAAAAGCCTTTCCCACTACTGCACATTTTATTACTGAATTTTCTATCAACTATCCAGCTATTTTCGATACCAGAAGCATGACTGATTTTGCCATAATGATAATGACGAACATCGCATAATCATGATGAGACCGCAATCATTCTCCTTCTCAGTCGATTTCAAACAAAAGGACTTATTATGCTGGTCAAACGCACAAAAAGCTGATCAAACCCCTTTTTTGTCAAAGCCAGAAAAGAATCGTATCTACCTACTTTGATGATCTTAATGAAACCGAGACTATCACATTCTCAGTGTTCCTCCAAAAAAACTGCTTCCATATCAAGTACAAGGGATCATTTCCTGACAAAGCCGCATTTATACTTGTTGTTTTCAAAAGCTTAATGGTTTCAGACTACAACTTTTGTAGACAAGTATCTTACGAAAAAAAAACTGCTCTCCTAATCCTTCTTAGTCAAAACATGAACCAAAAAGGAATTCAGAAAGTTGTGCTCGTTATGCGGAAGGATGTTTTGATGATGACGTTATGATGACACTTTGGCCTTCATAAAGAAGGGAAAAAAGTTTTCTTCGTGTTTTTTTCTGCTACTACGGTGCATAGATAAATAGAGCGTATAAGATTGCGTTTCGGTATGCATGGAGGGATACCCTCCGGGCTATGAGACAGGAAAATGGAGCGATTTTTTGTCTCCGTCAGTTGATCATACTCTCTAGAGGAGTATTACCACGCTGTGAGAAAAACGCTGTAGCAAGCCAGTTTGGAATTTATGATTTTCGTACGGAGAGATAATGATAGGTTCATTGTAAGGGTGTGAGGAAATCGTAAACTACCGGTAGTACTGGCACGTGATGCGTGCTGCGTACCATCACGTTTTTTTTTCTTCCTTCGTACCAAATTCCCTTGTCACTTTGCTAATGGATGGGGATAAGAATCGTAGTTAAACAAGGCACTAATGAGTACAAGATATGTACGTTATGAAGAGTGTCACATGCAGAAAGTCAAACAATATAGCCCTTTTATTGATTGCCTTTTGGGGAGGATTTCCGAAAGTAGATACATGACATGGTGGCTGTTTGTTAGGTACTCGCTCTTTGTTCTCGTAATATGTGGAGCGTGTGTCAACTGTAAAATTAGTGACAGTTTGAGTGACATTTTGTGGTATTTTAGTAATGCTATGGCTGTTGGAGAGATTGTCTCCAGAAACTAAATTGACGCGAAGGTTAACAACATCAGAGATGCTAGTTGTTGTTGTCATTCCAGCTTACAAATAAAATGTGCACCAGCTTTGTACTTCATTTTCTACATTTTTTTTCTTCAACTCTATCGCACATTCCCCTCTCCTGTAATAATTTAGATAGGAGACACAATTTGCAATAAATTGTTTTGTCAGAGGAGACACCCACGGAAGTAATAACCATTTTTCACCAGGAAAAAAATAAACCACAGAAAAAAAAATCAGCTTCACATGATAAGCACTTTTTTCACCATGCATTTCCCATTGAAACCAAAACCTACCACCAGGATTTTTTTTTCTTCCAAGACAATCATAAATTCTTGTATGCGTGCCACCAATGCGTTCATCTCTGGAAAAAGTGCAGCCGCATACAACAACAACAAAAACTGGGTGGTTTTAGTACGTTCAGTTTTTTTCCATGCGTGCCTGTCGTAAAAAAATATTCTCGAGGAAAATTTATTGGGAATGATATCACGTTCCAATGCAGTTGGAAAGCCCCTGGATCCAGTCTCGCTCAATATACAGCCATTTAACTTGAACCATTCTTAACGTAAAAATAACTACGTTCAGATAAAGCGGATGAAGAGAACGCATTCTCAAAATGATGTAAAGGAATAGCCAACTTTTACCCTTTTTATATGAACGGTATAGCGAAAGTTAACTTGGAGTGCCCTCCAAATATATTACACAAAAAAAAATAAACGAAGAAGAAAAACCAGATTGGAATACGTCCTACTCAAGGTTTTTAAAACCATCTCTTTTCTCTTTCGTCTCGCACCCTTTTCTTTCATTTTGGCCTTTTGTTCTATTTCTTCGGGGGGAGTGGATAGAAACATTATTCTTTTGAATTATTATTACTACTAAAGTAATTTAACGTTTTCAACAAGGAACAAAATACATTTTATATCCCCTTATCTACTTTTCTCAACTTTTCTCTGAGAAAAAGTCACACAGAAAGGTTTTCATCGATAGATCTGTTACTTGAATCGTTTTTTAGGTTTACTTTCCCTGTACCCTAGACGACTTTCTCCTCATATGAGTTACCTTATTACCACCTTATTTTTCATGGCACTCTAGAAAGTAATAAAAAAATATATAAAAGTAAGATGAATGTAAGAATAGGTAAAAGTGCGAAAAAAAATCAAGAGAAAATTTTTCTTCCGTAAGAGGATTGTTGATGATATATATATATAGAGAGAAAAGTAGTAAATTTGTGTGGCTCCCTAAAAATAGATCTCATATCTCAAGATGATCATTTTCACACACATCACCAAACTAAAATAGACAGTTTTTGGAGAGCAAAAAATAAAATGTGTGCTCTGCTCAGGCTGTTTTACTTGGTTCCTCTAACGAGAAATATTTTTTTTTCTCGTCGAGTATTTTCTTTTTGTGAACGAAGTGAATTAGATCACCGGATTTGAATTGATAGAAACTGCTCCTCTGAATATTAAAATGGGTGAAGTCTGAGAGGAGATCGACATGGATAGCATTCTAAATTTCCAGTTCAATTTGTTCGGGTTGGATTGATCTGTCGAAAAATCAAGAGTGGATGGAGGAGAATCCCTTTCACAAAAGAATGACTCATGACAGTCTATATCGAAGAGTGTGTGTGTTTTTTTTTCAAAAAAAAACGAGAAAAGAATGTTCAAAAACGAAAATGGAATGTGACCTTACCAACGGATCATGTTGGTCCAGACATTGGGCCCAACATTGACTCAAGTTGACAACACTTTTTATCCAATTGTTGATTAAAAGGGGAGCAGGACTAGTCCGATCTTCACGGTGAGCTGCTCCCGTCACCGTTAATGAATCAGAAGACGTGGAGGAAGAATTGGATTTTCTTTTTGAGCGGAGCTCGTCGTCGTCTCCTCCTGGAAGTGACTTGACTGACGGGAGGCTGCTCATTTCTTTGACAGATTTCTTTTCTTCACTTAATTTCATTAAAATCTCGGGAGAGTTGGAGGAGCTTTGAAGAGGCTCAGTTGACGAAGTGAATCCACTTGGAGGAGAGTCATCTCTTCCAATCTTGTAGATCGTTGTATAATAGTAATCAATAGTTGCTTGTTTCTCGGGGAAATTTACATGAGTATTGAGTGCATTTGCATATTTTCCTTCAATCTCGGAACTCGAGAGATCTCCTTTACGTGACAGTGACAAAACTCTTGCCACTCTTGAATTCTGATGACGACTCCCCTCCTCGTTAACTAGTTTGTCAACACCGGTACGATTACCGAGAGGATTACTTCTTTGACTAGAAAACGACGCGGACGTCGGGAATTCGTCATCTGTCACCATCACATGGTTATCTTTTCGATGGTCCTTGTTATCCAGCGAGTTTGTCACAGTCACAAAACTCCAGTCCTCTCCTCCCCCACCAGGATTATTAGCAGGGGAGTAGCTTGGCGCTACATTATTTTCATAATCATTCGTAAACGGCGAATTTTTCATGTCATGTTCTTCCAACTGTTTCCCACTTGCACCAGCTGCAGTCGGAATTCCTTCATATGTTGGATTTATTATAAGCTTATTATTTTCGGGGTTTGTCACGACAGGCTTTCCTCTGACAAAATTAGGGAAGCAGGCAAGTCCCCAGAAAAGGTAACAACAAGCAACCAAACCAACAGTGCTCCAACGCGGAGAGCATTTGTTCGCCATTTTTTATTATTAAATCTCTCGCGGAACGCGTATGTACGGCCTGTACGTGTGATCTTGTACGGTTTCTCTGTTCTTTCCTGCTGCTGGACGGAAAATTCCAGTATTTGTTATTCCATTTATTAGAGGAAAATCGACATTATCAATTTCACCAGGGCTGCCCTGCCACACCAACTTCTGGCAACATTTGTTCTGTGATATCTACTACTGAGCCCGACATTTGCGAGAAACATTCTCAGTTTTTTTCTCTCTCTCTCTTCGCTATTTTTCTTCACACTTTGGAATAATTGCCGGGTTAGTCAACACCATATCCATTTTTATAAGCTTTTTTCTCTTTCTCAAACAAGTTTTAAGCTGATTAACACTTTTACCACGTATTTGCCTGGACCATGAGGCAATGGCGATTTAATAAAAAAAAAGAAACTAGCAATTCGTGTTAGATTAAACTTTAAGAGAAACACTTCAATAACATGTTTGGTCCAGATTTTCTGCTCTGGAAATTAGCTCGTGTGGAACAAAAAAAAATACTGTAATAAACTTTTACATCACGAAGGTGGCTACTTTGTTATGGGGTAAGGTGAAACGAGAGAAAGATTTTCGAGGCTCTCGCAGTGGTATAGATGCGATCTGTGTGAGATGCGGTGCAAGACTGAGATACTTTTTTTGGAGGTGATTTGCTTTAAACACGCGTTGCCTTGCGGAGCGATGGTACTGGAAAGAAAAATATCTGGAGTTATGGGTTGGTGCAGCAGCAGCAGAGTCCCCGATTCAGTTTGATGTGCTCATAAGACACACAGTACACACTACTATCAAAGTGGGCTTTGAAGCTCACAAAAAAAAACTATCTTTTAAAATATTCCTTACTCAGGGTATCTGTTTTATAAGCTATTAGAGCTTGTCGTTGTCCATTTGTAATGGAAAATAGTGCTTTTTCTTTCAAAAAGTATGAAGTACTTTTTTTGTGAAATAACTTGAGTAGCATAATATTAGCCCTTTGTTTTGGTTTTTTTTTCTCCATAAATAAAAAAAAGAACCGATGACAGAACAAGCTATATCTATAATTCTTCGTGATGATTATAATGGAGATTACATGAGTCATTAAAAGTTGTAGGTGTATGGTTGGGGGACAAAAGGGAACTAAGTCAAAAAAAAAAAAAATAAAAAAAAAAATAATGGTCGCGGGGTTGTTTTATCTTTTAAATGGCTTTTGTGAAGAATAATTACAGATGTAATCACTCGTAAAAAGGACTGCCGAACGAACTTTTACAGGCATAAACTTGACAAAAATACGAACTGAATATTTTGTTTCTAAAAGTAGACAAATTTCGGTTCAAGTCGCTTTTCTTTTGGATTCAACCACTTTCCATTTCAACGGAAAAAATCTTTTGTCAATAAAACATCCATCAGAGGATATTTTGAATATCTTATGCATAAACAATTTTCCTGTAGTGTGTGCCTATTGTTCATCCTCTTTTTTATAAATAAAAGGATAATCAAGGAACGGGGAATATACAACATGAGATGATCAAAAACGTTCGGAACGGAAAGGGAAAACTCAAGAGATTCGATGTGCTCACGTACACGGCTGAAAAGAAGGACCGTGAAATCCTCGAGAGATTCAGATCAGGGAGAAAATGCAGTAGCATCTCTGTAAAATATTCATTTCCCTGTGAATGTAAAAGCAAATTATGTAAATAGGGCAGGTTTTTAAACTTGACTTTTGTGGGATGATGAGCGTCTGAAAAGAGAATAGAATGAATAAAGTCTTCAGCTGTATTTAGGAATGACATTTTGATACCGAAATGGCAGAACAATGAAGGAAATACTTCAAATTGAATAGTAATATGAACGGTGTTTCAATACTGATTGACATATTTTCTTAACAAAGTGACATGAACTGTCATACTTTCTTCGGCCAGAGGGGCAATTATTATTCAAAACGTACAGTTGACTATGTTTAATTACTTGTTATATAGCAGCTATAACTTGCGAAAATTTTAATGAATCCACCGTCTTTAATCTTTCCATACTTCCTTCGTTTGGATAAGCAAAACAAACATATATATTCCAGAAAACGGAGCTCGGCTCCAGTCGCATTTCCTCCTCATGGATCAACCCACCCGTGAAACTTGCTCATTTGTATAAAAATGACTTATTAAAAAAGGAAATTAGAGTGGCCGATTTTTCAAGCACGACTCTCGTTCAATCTGAAAACTCCACCAGCTACTGGACTGTTGTACTGTTTGGCTACTACTCGCACGTCTTTACCAATTCGTTACCCTTTTCCCTCTCTCTCACTATTTGTATTTCTTTTATCCGTTTACAAATTGCCGACCCCACACAGGAAGAAACATGCCCAAGATGAGTTTCTCCTGATTCACCTCCTCCTCTTTCATTATTTTCAGAAGCTAAAAAATATCTAATTTTTAAATTTGATTGAAAACGAAACACACAAGCAGGGAGGTGGACAGCCAACAATAAATAAATAAAAACTGCCTTTTACTTCTTTTTAAGGCACACATATTTTTGAGAATTAATTCTATTCTCATTGCCACCTCGCTCAGCTTCAATTTTGATGCATTTTTGTTACATAATCTTTGTATGTATCTCTTTTAAAATCTTGCAAGGCCATCACTTGACTTGGCGTCTTTATAAAAGTGCATTCCTTCAACTTCATGTTTAAGTGGAAGATGAACACGATAAAGAAGAATAAAAAAAGTAGCAAAGTAGCAGCGTGAGAGACTCCACAGCAGTGACAAGTCGTGCACACTCTTAATACGATTATTAACTTTTTTTCATGGGGTATTCTGAGCGAGTAATAATATTTATATTAGACCGTAACAATGAAAAAAGAAAGGAACAGATTATGGCTACCTGATGATGACGATATTAGCAGTCATTAAGCTGCCAAGATGAAAATGAAAATATTATAACAAAAAAGAATCAGGGGGAACAGGTGTTTGATATGTATGACTCTAAAAGGCTAGCTGGACGTTAATAATCCGTATTGCATGACAAAATAAGACTGTTTTGATTTCCACCTCACATCACTCATAAAATTAGTCACAGCGCGACTGTGGGAAAAAAATACGTAGATGCCGACGTCAACATAAAAATATGACTAATGGAGCTCCAGAGAATTTTTTTTGTAAAAAAAATATTTCCTTCTTTTTTTATTGTTCCTAAAAGTCATCAAAATCGTCGTTAGCTGTGCTACTGTCAACATCACTGCTCCCACCAGTGTTCGGATAATTATCCAGGGTAAAGTGAGAAAAACTTTGAGGGCCGTGGTGAGGAGCGTCGTGATCAAAACTTTCCCTGGAATGGTCGTCTTCATGAGAATGACCTTGATGAAACGGCACACTCCTCTGTTGAGGTGACCCAGTATCATCATCACTTCTCCCAGGATCATAATCCAATTCATCATACGCCACTTCAATCTCCCCGGAGGACTGCCGTGGTGATGAAGACGCATTGCGGGGATTTATAGCGGCGTCAATTAAACTGACAGGGTCTAGATCCTCATCGTCATGGTGATCGTGCTCAGGATTCCAAGACAAATGTCCACCACCTCCACCTCCTGCGTGACATCCATACATAATATTGATTTTCTTTGCGTCCCAATAACTCATTTTCTGTCGAACTCCTATTCTCACACCAGGTTTCTAGAGAAAAAAAAATATTGCAATAATTTTTTTTCTTCATTTTTTCGAAACGCTCTCCCCCGCATACAAAATTTGTAAAGTTTCCCTTACTAATGGCCTGATCGTGTCCATTTTATTAACACTGAATGCCCTTCTCTCGTAGTGCATAATACTGCTATAATCATACGGTCCTACAGAGACTTCATTCCCTCTCTTCTGGAAATTAGACTCCCTTCCAGGTCTAATATTTCCCCAGAAAATTATAATATAATCGTCCCTATCATGTCGTACCTTGCACAAAAAATAAAATGACAAAATTTCTTCAATACCGACCCAATTAATATACAACAGTTTTGTAAGTCCAATTACGTGCTCGTGCCGGAATCCAAGTGCATGCATCATTTCATGCATTGCTGTTCTATAATAAAGTATGCAAATTGTATGAATTTTTACTCAAAAGTCAGCTAATAAGTTTTAAAAAAAGGATCATTATTATGTATTATGCTACCTGTGCGTAATACATCCCGGGGGCAATCCGATTTCCTTAATTGGACAGTTATTTCATCATCTCATTATAAATTTCTTGCTAAAAAAAAGGAAGGGGCTTTTCAACGAAAATGCGAAATGTGTACCTGTTTTCCCCTGCCGATCCTGCCAATATACGACCAACAGCCTCGTTTCGTCGTGCGTGTTTATATAAATGTAGTCTTTGCCTTGGAGAGAGTGCTCATCTTCATGGATATCAAATTCCACACAAGTCTTTTCAGAAATTTCATTTAGACCACCGACAATCGTAGAATGCTCCTTGTAGCCTGTTTGAAACGCAATACATTAATGGCTAAGCGTTAACGTGACTCGGCCTATGCACATAAAATTATTTTTGTATGCAATGAAAATATCGTAAAAAACTGAAATAACTTTACTATACGTTGGATCCATTACAACTGGAACATAAGTTTTATGTCCACGCTTGTACCAAGTGTACTTTGGATTAATTCTCCCAGTCGCCATAATGATGTCCTCAGGTCCATGACCAACTTGGTTACAGTGTGGACCATCTCCAGACACAAACACTATGTTTTAAAAAGAAGAAACAGTTCAGGAATATAGATTGTTTCCGAAAAATGACTTGAAAAGGCAATCAAAAATTTCAAGGAATTGGGTCGTGGGAAACATGTCGTATTTAGCTTACCTGTAAAAATGCAAAATGTAAAGTAAACTAAACTGAAAGCAGAAAAGCCCAAGTGTTTCCCAAGACACTGCCGAGGAGATTCTTTGTCGAAAGCGTCTGAGACGAATCATTTTTGTTCTGGCTGAGTCTTCCTTGTAGTTACACAAGTCATTTGACAAAACACTTTATTGTGTATTTCTCGTGCACTCACAAACAAAACAGGAGCCTTTTACTTTTCTTGGTAGTTGACGAGTCCCTTTTTTCAACGGTTCTGCTCTGAGCAAGAAGCCAAGGTAAAAAAAGCACGGCTCATTTTGTTGTCTCCAGTGAAGCATGGACGACCCCTTTTTTTCGAGCGTCGTAACAAAGCTGACACAGAATCAGGAAAGACGGGTATGCGGTTTATTTTGCACAAAACTGTTTCAACAATGACGAAACCAACTTTTTTGAATAATCAGCATGATTCCACTTGACTACTCTTATGTGGCTCCTTTTTTGTTTCTTTGCAGATGAGTAAACACGACAAAAAAACGACGACAATATTATGTAATGGTGATGATGAGACTTGAAGCGTTTTTTAAAAAGCTTCTTTTTGACACACCGTAACTGTTTTAAAAAGTAACTTTTTTGCTGAGGTGTATTCTCGAGCAAGACATGTTTAGAACTGAACGTTTAACGAGGGCTGGGTTTTTGTAAAAAAATGGAAAGTTAAAAAAACAGCAAAATCACGGTACCTGGCCATGGTAAGCATAAGGTTCTTAGGAACTGCAACAAGTAGTTATGCGCTATCACATAGAAAATCAAGGAGGGCCTTCATACTATGTTGTTTTGATGGCGGTTCTATATGTAATCAAAATTCCATTATCAGCTACACGAGTTGCGAAAAAGTTTATGAAAATTCCATAATAAAAGTGAAATATTCCAGCTGTTCATAATTTTCAATCCAGGCTGCACATGATGGAAAGACGACGTGATCATAGCCTCGTCATTAGGGATGCTTTTGTGAAACGGATTCTGTGAACAAATTGCCATTTGATTATTCAAACCCTTCCGTTTTCTGGCAGTGTATTGTGTGAGCTTGTGGTGTGAGTAAAATGAAAAGCTTATGAAATTCAATACGTCCTCATTTATTTTAATCCGGGGGATCAGTGCAAGCATAGATTCACATACTAGACAGCCATTTGTGCATACCAAAAATGTTTATTAAATTCCAAACAAAATCCTATTCTTTTGATTAAAATACAGAGGAAAAAGCGGGACACACACTCACACTTTACATAGCTAATGAATCACAAAAAAAGGACCATCATATTCCAACGTGATCCAGTTTAATTGCTAGTTTCTCAACAGCTTGTTCTAGTTTCTGCACGCGTAATTCCATCAGGGCTCGGTTGACGTCAGCATAGCTCCTAAACTCCTTTGCTTTCATGTCGTGTCCTAATTTTTTCCTTAAATAGGCTGCTGCTATGATTCTTAGCTGAGTCATGTGGACTTGCGTCTCCATCCCTTTCTGGTTAAACTTGTCGTGAATGTTTACTAACCGTTGTCCGGTCGTTTTTAGCTCTTTATTAAGTTCGTTTGCCATTTCGCGCATTTTAGGGACGCTGGAAGCCTCCAAATAGGTTTTGAGAAGTTGGCAAGTTGCTTCTTTCATGAGAAGTAGTTTCGAAGGATGAATCGAAGTAGGACGCGAGGGATCGTTTAGCCGGAGCTTTTCTCCGATAATTTGCTTCCGCTGAGCGTTCACGCAAGGCATTGCTTTTAACATGTTCTGCTGAAATATTCGGCAGTAGGTCAGGACAACCCTTCGTTGACTCACAACCTTTTTCGCCTCATGGACACCAACGTCCAACATCGCGACTATGATATTGACGCCAATGAAAAGTGCAAAGAAACTGTACGTGAAGGCAAACAACGGGCCGAAAACAGGGTTGGAGTCGAGGAGCTGGACAAAATAGTGGGCACCAGGTATTTGATCCACTAAGGATATCATGCTTTCCAAAAAGCTGGAAAACTCCCAGAGCTGGGTGCCAAACAAGCGCCATCCGGAAGTGGCAAAAGCACACAATAATATTGCAATGATTATTACGAAACCGACTAGATAGCCCATTGTCAATTTCAACGTAAGGGCAAATGTCAAAAGTCGCTTGTTGGTGAACATTAGTAGCTTCCAGAGCTTGACAAACACAAAAGCTTGAGTGACAGTGCTTGCGTCACGTGCCATAAGCGTCCAAAATGCAGCGTTTTGAATGCTAAGATGCTCATCCTCTCGGTGCTTTTTTAGAGCGCTCGCAAACTTATTTGTAACGATAAATTTGATCAGGGCGAAGATCAAGCTAAGAAGAACGGCGATAATAATCACGAAATCGATCCATAGGTACATCTGCCGGAATGCGCTACAGCGCGCTTTGACGATATCATGGATCCATACGCCTATCCAGACAAACCAAACGAGAACAACCAGACAGAGACAGATTACCACCCATACTACCTGAGACTGGTGTAAGTCATCGAATGGGATAATTTCAAGTGGGGTGATTGTTGATCGTAAAGTAAAGCTTCCGGTTGGTCCCTGCTCGGCCACAAATTTAACATCGATAAACTTGTTCACGCTCGGATTCAACAAAGTTATCTCGATGAACATTGCCCTAGTCCGGAAATCCAACCATTCGCTACGTCGCAAGAAGCGAAGTATGCTCAACGTCTGTCGACGATTTTCACCCAAATTAATTATATACCCGCCACCATCATAAATTGATTGCTGGCCAAAGTAAGTCAACGCCTTTGTATAGTTCGCAGATCGAAACGCCCAGCCATCATTGGTCGCTGAACTTGTATGTCGATGCTTCACGACTGGCTCCCAAACTGGGTTGTAGTCTTTCGTGTCCTGGTTGCCTCTGAGGTGTTCCCGAAGGCACTTATTTCCTGTTGGGTACAAAAATACATCAGATGCACCTAGGGCTTTCTTGCACTCGCTGAATACCACTCGATGCTGGCGAATGCGGGCGACTCCGATTAACAATGTCTGCTGGTCGGAACATAACCGAGCATTCCATGCCGAGATTGGATCCCCGTTGTATAGACTCTTTGGATGTAGCGCATTCAAAAGAACATGTTCCAAATATTGGTACACAGTGGCTTCACTTTCGAAGGAGACCACACTTCCTGTCTCGGCAATCTTGAACATTGAACGGATTGAACGAGTGATATCGTAGTTCTAAAATAAAATAATACGCGAGTCCTATTAAGTGCATACTTGCAGTTCAAAGCTTTCTTTGAACAAACATAAATGAGTAGCAACTTTTTCTTTTCATTACAGTATCACTATGCCCCGCATACGAAATCGCAATCATTGGAACTAGTAGGACAACGCAGAGAATCAAGCGGACCAGTTTTCCCATAAGCTCCTTCTTCCTTCGGGCTTCGATCATTAGCCACTGCGTCAATGGAAAGTCAATTATACTAGCGTTTTCCCATGATTTAAATTATAGCTAACGTTTCGTGTGGTGCTACTTACGAAGATTTCATTTCCGTGCATGAGATGACAGGGTTTTTGGGGTACAAAGATGTTTCCCGGGTAGGGTCTCCTGTCTTTTAAATACTGATCAATATTCGATGCAGCCATGCTTCTCGATCAATTCAAATCGGGATTTCAAATGAAACTTTTTTTATTTTTTCCAAAACAATGGAGGAGAAAACACAGGAAACATTATGGCACAAATCAAACATAATAGTATAATGGAAGGATCCTTTTAAATTCCATCAACTCTACAAACTAAATGTGTCCATGGTTTTTGGCATCTAACTTTGATGGATCTTTGACGACAGGGACCTTCTTGCGCTGATCTGTTGGTTGCTGAGCATCACAAATGACCACCTGAACTCGCTCCAAAACCCTCTGTCGTGCTCCAAAGGCAGTAGCCAAGGTGGTGTACAGCAATGCATTGATTGGCTGGACGACAAAAACACTGAGCAGCCAGGAATACGCCAATGTCTCGACCCATCGGAGGCTTCTCAGATATCCGTAATAGAGCCCAAATATAACTGTGAATGTTAAGCAAGTGATGATTACCCCAACAGCAATTGTCCACGCAATGAATACAAACCCCCACGGCAGGGAACACTTGGACACTTTCCGGAAGTCTTTTTTGATTTTACATAGCTCAAATCGAACCGGGCCTGGTTGAGGCTTTACTAACAAAGCGTCTAACTCGTTTAACGAATTATCAGTGTCCTTTATAAGATCCGCTGTAATTGGTCCCCAAGACCCAAGTTCGTTATTGTTTCCGCCGCTTGATTTCCTTGTTCGACCTTTTAGAATTTCTTGATCAATGAGCTCTTCAACCTCATCGATGTCCATCTCACCCTGGAAAACAAATGCCTGTGGACTTTTTCTCCTCACAGAGGTAATGAGTACGCGTCTTCCCACCCGTTCAATTTTGCTCGGTGTGCGAGCAATGTCACCACTCTCAACCGGATGTACAAACGGCTCACTCATTTTCCTCTTGTCTACTGTGTCACCAAGACATCCATGTTTGTGATGACCCTCCTTCATCCGGGTTCCTATCCAATCTTCCAGCTTATCCATGTCTGTAGATGGTATCGTAAACTCTGAGTCAGATTCTAACGGGCTTTTGGGTAGTAGTTTCTGACTCATTGTCATCAAGTTCATTTGGCTTTCATCCGAAACCATTCCATCATCGTCTTCCATCTGCACTGCTACAGGTTGCGACTGTTCTCCATTTACCCACACAATCAAGGTTGTCACCCATCTCTGTTGAATGTTGTTGAATATTGTGACCAACACGAGACCAATCGGACACGCCAAGAGTACTACTTCGATTGCTTTGACGACCGAGTGAATGTCAAACTCAAAATCGCCAAAGTCAAAAATCCCCTCCGCATCTTCAGTAGGAATCCCGTGGAACAGCAAGTCAACGAGTAAATGGCCCGAGAGAACTGCGAACGCGCATGTTAATCGTTGACACCTTGTGAACGTACAAGCTGGTGAGTATCTGAGAATGCTTATCCATAAGTTCAAGTTGTCAATTTGCGCGTTGAAATTGTCCTTCCATCGCAGACAAAACTTTTTCCTCTGGGCACGCGAGGTAGCGGGGATTTCAATAATCACATTCGACTCTTCAGCAGTTACAGTTAGCCACTTGTTGATGTAAAAGTACCATTGTCTTTTAGGATTCACTTGACGCACGAAAACCTTTCTGCAGTACCAAGATGGGTCTACTCCACTGTGATCCGTACACATTCTGATTTTCTCAAGTTCCCCCAAGTCCTTGTCCTCCACGAGAAAAGTGTCGACATCACCTCGAAGGCAAACTGGCCGTGTTTTATCCTTTAAAGTAAGGATTTTACTTCTCCCTTTACTTCCATAAATGGCCAGTCCAATTGACGAGGTTGTTCCTGCCCAAAAATTACATCCCGTGACAACTGTAATAAGGTAAAGCTGCTTTCCAGGCGTAGCTTGAGCGAATCGTAGGTCCGTCATCACGGTCACCCCTGTTTCCGCATCCCGCTTAGAGTCTCGCCGGTCGAAGAGGAAGCAAACTACCAAGGCAATCAAGTAACCTCCTACTAGGACGCAGACCGTTATCAGTACAACTGAGTTCCTCTCAATCTCCTCAAAAGTTAAGCTGTCAATGGGGTCGATCCCGTCAATTAATGTGGGAACGATAAACCTAACGCCTGCAATGACGCTGGCATGATTGCACAAACAAACCAGTTTGCTCACATCCTGAAACGAGTCGGTGTACCCAGTCAGGTTTCCCACTTTACAGCCTTTCTCACTCCAAGATTCCTTAGAGTCGTCTCGGAAAATGCAACTGTGCCGGGTGACCACCAAACTGTAATTTTCTTGTCTGTGCACGTTGTGCATGTCGAAGGCCAGAACGCCAATGTGATAGTCCAGGAAAGGCTCTTCGGGCTCCTCGCCCAACGCCAACTGCTCGGTAATGAACACGAACGTATCTGTGATTGGGTTCACGGCCGTTTCGTTCTGAGTTTTGCAAAAGTCGCTCAGCAAAGGGCGTCTTCCGACGAACGGAAGGATTTTAAAAATCATCGAGGTTGACGACTTCCCGCGGATTTGCACAACCACCTTAGAGTTGTGCGGTAGTTGCGTGTGATAGCTCGGAATGACATAGTAATTGTCGAGGTCTGCTACAGCAGGCATCGTAACGTTATCATGGACTGTCGCCCCTGCCGCCAATTCAGCCTCCGATAGCTCTTTGTTTATCGGCAAAACGATTTCGATTGGGACCTCCAGCTGCTCCAGAAGAATTGCGACGTGAGTCTCAGAGTCTTGCGCTTTCAAGTGGACTGTTGGAGTACTTGGACAAGCGGAAGTGTCATCTATATAAGGATTATCATTGGTTATCATCGTTTCTATCTCCAACTTCCCCTCAGCGTCAACCCTAGCTTGCATCTCTTTCAAGGTCTCCTTTGGAATGGTCAGGTCCACGTTCGTGTCTCTGTTTGGGTCATTAGTCTTCAAAGACGTTTTCTTGTCCTTGTCCATGTCTGTCACGATCTCGGTGTGGGTGCTGACGTGCTCGGTAGAATGCTGAAATGCAAGAGCTGCCCCGTGATTCCCTCCGACAACTGCTTCTAAACCACCTCGCATCGCACGGATAGCGTTTCTAGCACTCTTTGCGCAGTTGGCAATGTCACTTGTTAAATTATTCCTACTCGTTAGTGTGCCAACGTCTTGCTTATCGTAAACAGACAGGTCATCCTCAATCACATCGAAGTAACTCTCTAAATTTTGATCGTCTTTGGGGTCATAATTAACAATATCCCGCTCATTGCATTTCAGTAGCCGCAACATATCCACAGTTTTATTCCACTGCTCACAAGCTTTGGCTGCAGCCAACAACCGACTTCCGGAATCTGTTAACGCCTCTGCCAAGTTTATCAACTCTTTTCCTGAAGTCACCTCATTAGGATTGAGAGAATGGGCAACCAAATTGGACGAGGCCTCGTGTATACTTCTGGTGACCTCTAGAAGTACCTCATCATCAGCCCTGTCTTCAACATGGTCCACCAAATGAGTTGCATGAATGAGCTGCTCTGTGATTTTGAAACTGTGCTGGGGCACCTTTAACAACATCGTTTCATAGCGAGCCAAAATTCGGGCCCCTTCATCTTTCGTAAGTACCCCCTGGGCAATACCGTGCTCAATGCCTGAAGCCACTGCAAGTTGTAGTTGCAGTGCACCCTGGTAGTCTCCCCGTGCGAAACGACGCTCTGATAATGATCGGTTATTCAGTACAAGCTTCTCGAACGCTGTCTTCATGCTTGATGCGGGCAAAGTCAGGGTGACGGGAAGTTTGACTTCTGTTGACAGGCCAAAGTGGTCAGTTGCCAGTAGAATGATGTTAAATGAGCCAAAAGGTAGATAGAAGTCATCAAGGTGCGGGCTTGTATCATGACCAAGCAACACGCGATCTTGCAACTCCCCCAGATAGTTGTTGGGCGGTACCTCCGCAAAAAAGCTGTATACTATTGGTTGATGCTCGTCTATAAATGGATCGCATGAAATCCGAAACTCTGAAATTAAATATTCCCCACTGGAAGGAGACACGTGGCAACTATTTCCAGCCACTGGAGGCGTATTAATTTTGAAATCAAATCGAGCCAAAACCTCCGTTTGGCCTGGGGATTTTATAGAACATTCCAGCGACCTTGGCCTGACGTCGGTCACATACGGGATTTTGAATTTTATCAATTCTGCATGATTGTTAACAACTTCCGGGTGCACTTCATTAATAGGGAGCCATTTCCATGTGAAGCTACCGTGTTTAGGAACTGTGTATTCACACGCAAACATAATGTCGTCACCAGGATTAAACGAGTCACAGTTTCGATCACACCGTAAAGATAACCCAACTCCCACTACCGTCCTCAGTTGTA